>JAYMSU010000035.1:0-22064 GCA_036897765.1 Erodium chrysanthum | reverse complement strand
CCTAGCGTTACCGTTGGGTGTTGCTCCTTGCTCGGATGGATGGTACTGGTCGCAAGAGCGATCGGGTCTTTACTCGGTAAGAAGTGCTTACAGATTATTACAACAGAGGCACAACAGGTGGCCTCCAACTAATGATTACCGAGCCTGGAAATTTCTTTGGCGTACCCAAGCTCCACCGAAAATGCTGCACTTTGTGTGGAGGATCTTAACTCGCTGCCTCCCAACCAAGGACAAGCTTATAAAGAAAAAGGTACCTGTAACTCCATCTTGTGTCTGGTGTAATGAACAGGAAACTGCAGCTCATGTACTCTAGGAGTGCCCATATGCCCAGCACGTGTGGCTTATATCCAGACTACCTCTTCCCCAACAACAAGCCACCTTGCTGGAATTCTTTGCAGCAGCGGCTGAAGTTTTGTCTGCAGATGAAAGAGGCAACCTGGTTGCTATAGCATGGAGTATATGGAAATCAAGGAATGAGATGGTTTGGAAGGACAGTTACACCTATCCTGAGTCCACCTTACACCGAGCAGTTCAAGCCATGGAGCAATGGCGGGCAGCAAAGGCCGTAACTCCAAGACCAGATATACCAGTACAAACCCCTGCTTGTAAATGGTTGAAACCTGCACCGGGTACGATTAAAATCAACACGGATGCTGCATGCTTCGCGAATGTCCGTTGTGGTGGTATTGGTTTAGCAGCACGAGACAGCAGTGGAACAATCATTTCGGCCAGGTGTAAGCAGATCCCTGACATCCAAGATCCCGAGTTGTTGGAGGCAATAGGAATCAGGGAAGCGCTCAGCTGGAGCAGGGCTCATCGATGGCCGTCAGTAGAGGTAGAAACAGATTGTCAATCGCTAGTCTTCCTCTTGCAGCGAGAGGAATGTATGCTTTCGCCTCTAGGTAATATAGTGTCAGACTGTAAACGCATTCTAGAATCAGGCAATGTGTCAGTCCATTTTATTAGAAGGTCAGCCAATAGATTAGCTCATGCATTAGCCCGAGCATCTTTGGAGTTCACTGATCTCTCTTGGATTCATGTAAACGTCCCAGAGCAATTTGTTTCCATAGCTGTAACCGATTCTATACAATAATAATATGAGGACGTATTATCAAAATTTTTTTTTATCAAATTAAGCTTGTTTTTTAAAATTTACATCTATCACCTATAATCCAGTTAATTAAGATAGCAAAATATAGATAGCAACAATGTAAACTCCATTAAGAGCACGATTTGTTTGACTTCTCATCTTTCTTTGTAGTACACTATTTCATTCGTTATGAGGTCTTTTTTTGTTGGGGTTTGACAAACTCCAACCAATCCATTTCTACCATCCCAACAACCAATCACTAAATTATTGTTTGTGTATAATAACAGTGGAGAGAAATAGCATAAAAATGTCTTTAAATTTTTCATTCGAACAAATCGTATATTGAATATTTTTCTTAAAAATTTGAAGTGTAAATAATTTTCACCCTGTATTTTCTTTATTTTTTTTCCAAAATATATCAATTATATAATATATATTTCGTATTTTAATCATGTAAAATAGGAAAGATCATTTTTCTTTTACCCGAAATGTACAGGCGGGTGGGTCTATTTTTCATCGGATATACTGTAACTCACAAGTCTCCCTTCATCTCTCTCCATATTGCCAGCACTTCGTGCGCTAACTGTTCTTCTCTGTGCACTCTGTCGCGGACACACCCTCCACAGATCTCTCATCGCTCACCTCCCAAATCGTCTCTAAAGCAGGTACTCTTTTCTCTCTCTCATGCTTTGCTGCTCCTTTTCATGCTGCTTGTACTCAGTTTCGGCTCGCCACCGAGAATCTCAGCGATCTGCTATTCTGCTCCAAGTTTAGTCCCATTTCTTCCAATTTCCGTGTATTCAACTTAGTTTATTGAAGATTCTGATGGGTTCTTCGAGTCCTTTTGATTTAGGGTTTTTCGGGGCAAAAAGTTGTTCTTTCTAGTCCGAAACATTTTGCTGGTTTCTGGATTTGCTTCACTTGATTGGAATTGCCATGAACGAGTACGAATATTACAATTTTTGCTTTGAATGAATTTGGCCGATGCCTTTTGTTTCTGTTTTCAGGGTTTTTGGTTATCAGTAGTTGATATATCACTAATGTCGTGTAAATTGTATGTTCTTTTGTTTATTTAGATCAATGTTTTGAGCTGCACTCTTTTTTTTTCTGCCTTTTGATATGATCCTGTTCTCATGCTAGTCGGTTTATTTTCATAAGATTCTCTTGTCTTTAACAGGGCTGTGGTGTCTTTTTTTCTTATTTCTTCTTTAAAATTGCATATTTGTTTGTCATGGACTAGAACTTTGTTGGTACTTCTGTCTTTTGTGTAAACACATGACCTTGGAGATCAAATTGGGAACCAATAGGTTTCTGTCACCTGACATGCATTTTTGAGGAAATCCTAAATGAAATTGGCCCATTTCAGGAATAAATTTGACCCTACTTTATATTATTTTCTGATGATGATGATTTTCTCTCTTCTGAAGTTGATTTTTCCTTTTTCTTCGAAAATTAAGATAGTTTACTGTTGATCCTTTATATTTATTGTTATGGCGTGTAGGCATGTGGGCTTCCTATTTTTTTTTAGGTCAGTTGCAGCCTTGTTTCCAGTAGATGAATAGTATTTTTCCCTCAAGTGATAATGTGATATGTTTTTCCTTTTATCAATAACTATAAATACATTGGTTATTATGAATTTTTATTACAGATGGCAATGCCAGAAGCAAGGCCTGCTCACAGTGCTAAAGTTGTGGGAAATGCCTTCGTGGAGCAGTATTACCATATTCTTCATCAATCCCCAGAATTGGTTCATAGATTTTATCAGGATTCGAGTTTGCTCAGTCGACCGGATAGTGATGGAGTTATGACAACAGTAACAACCATGCAAGTAAGACCATTACTTGATAAAATGATTTAAACAATTACATTGCAACATTACAAATAGAATGTCACTCATGTTAAGAAAATCTTGCTTTGATTGATCCATCGTTCCACTAGGGCTCTCACTTTATTGCCTAGTGTGAATCTCATGTCATTTAGTAGGATGGTAATTTATTGTATACTTGTATGTTAAGTTGACTCCATTTTGTTGGATGAATAAGGTCATTCGATTGGTATGTTCAAGTTTTAAGGCATCCTGTACCCTTTAAATCAAGAGCGAAGCAGAATAAATACTTGATGAAACCATAGTTTTATAAGGCAGTTGAGGTAGCAGGAGAATATATGGCTTGAACAACAGATTCTAATGTTTTGCTCTCCTTTAGATGATACCTTTTATTATTTTAAAATCCCTTGAAGCTTATGCCTCGATGCTTAAGCCTCAACTGCCTTTTTGAACTATGGATTAAACCGATCGGTGTGTTAGCTGTGGCCTGTGGGATGTTTATTGTATACCGTCAAGGTATCAACACATTGGATATTTAAGTGGAAGCTTTCTGGTGTGCTAAGGAGAGTCTAGACTACAAGTGGAAGCTTTCTGGTGTGCTAAGGAGAGAGTCTAGACTACAATATTGTTTTTCAGAAAACATGTTATTTGCATGCACTTGTTGTGCCTCAAACTTTATCTTCTAGTTCTCTCTCTCCATATCCCATCTATTTCATTCATCTTTCCCGTTTCCATCTTCTTTTTTCGTGTTTACTGCTGAATATTAGTTTGTTAATTATGTGCTGTGTTTGGTGTAGTATTGTCTTTACTTGTTTTTTTACTTGTAGTATTGTGCTGTGTTTGGTATAGTCTTGGATGAGATGCTCCTATACCATTGTAGAATAGCGTTTAATGTGATTGTTCATTGTTGCTAGGTCCTCTCTCTCTATAATACTAGGTTAAACATGAAATTAATTTTCTAATCCTAACCATAACTTTTATGCCTTGGTCTATTAACCATAGCTAGTGAATTACTGAATTGTGTTTCCATTTTTGATCCACTGATCTAACAATGGAGGGTTGTCATGGGTTGTTTAAGTTGTTTTAATCTTTTCATATGCAATTGGTCATGTCAAGATTGAGTAACTATGTTTAAAGCGCATCTTCCTTTTCTTTTATCGCGAAAGTTATATCTCTATTAAAATTATGTCATCTTTTTCGTATATTTGAAAACGCTCGTCTTGTCAGACATACCGTTTAGATACACTTGGACTTTTTCTACTTTTGTTGTTCGCTATCAACATCTGCATGCTCGTGTTGTGCTTTCCACTTCTGTTGTCATGTTATGCTTTCTATTTTGAACATGAAGAGATGGCAAATTAGGTGATCTCGCATTAGATTTGAAAACGATAGATTCTGACTATTTACGATTATACCCAATAATATCATATAGTAACTAATATTATTCAATGTTGTCCAATAAAATCCGATCCAATGGTTTCCGATATCATCCGATTTGTTCTGATACTTTGAAATGCAAAATCGATGGCGCAAAACAATCCAAACATGAATTTCATAGAAATATAGCATCGATCGCCACTAAAAAGCTTCGAACAGAAATGAAAACAACAAAAATTCCTCAACAATGTTCATCCATCCTATTAGCGGTCTGGATGTTGATACCAGAAAGCTACTGTCTGTTTGTTCTGTAAGAGTTGCATGTTATCCGACGTAATGGAGTCCAAATCATGACTCGTCATAAGGCTTTTTGTGTACTTTATTGTGAACATCCCACAATCTCTGAGTCACATAACATGAGGAACCTCTTACCCAGATAGACGTCTTAGTGTCATAAGTTCCGTGAGCAATGTAGGTTTGACCTTCTCCTGGGATCGATATATATTGTAAGTTGCTAGCAGATTTGAATAAGTGGGAAGGTCTTTCGAGTACTCTTCTCGAGACTTTACCCCCACAGGATTACGAGCAAGAAGGCTTCAAGCATTCCTGGAAGATCAAGAACCCGACTATCAGAAACCTAGATGGTACCACTAAGCAGATCAATGTTGTTGAAGCAAATCTGAACTAACAATCCGAAAGCTTCTAGTTCCAGTACCATATGCTGAAAAGGATTGATAAAAAATTCAGTGTCATGGACAGGGCCATAAGAGATTTTGCAAGAGAAGATGATGTTTCTTTGTTAGAAGTTTATCCATTTAGGGCCTCTACCTCGAATGAGGCCTTTACCTTGCTTTACAAGAAAGAAACGGGACTGAAATGACATGCTACAATGAAGAAAAAGGTACTGAAAGAACCACAACCGAAACTACCCAAGTCTCGACATGAAGATGGTGGTGCACAATTCATGGTTGAGTACAACAACCCGATAACAGCTCTGCTTAGAAAGGCTGCAAAGTCAAACAAGAGAGCCGAAACAACCGTGCATGATGGTCTAGATGAATCAGAGGAAGAAGAGGAAGTCTACATTCCTAGGTTCATGATGGAAAACCCACGATTAAACAATAAACAAGCAACCTAAAGATCCTCCAGAAACAGGATACGATTAGCAAAGGACTAGATGTCCACCTAGATAGGTCCCAAAGAATAGGAATGACGCTTGCCATGACTTTTCAATAGACAGTATTCTTCCATTAAGATGACATGATGAGTTATTTGAAATGCATGTATGCTGTTTGGAGCTGATGTTCCAACAAGGTATATTCTCCTCGCGGTTATAGACAGTATGGTTGTAAGACCTCATGGCCGTCTTAGGAAATGGTGGATCAGTCTTGGTTCCTATAACCAATTGCAGGTACGCCAATTGCAGTCTGTTGACGAAGTCATATTCTAAGTTCACAAAAAAAAATTGGGAGTATAGTAGCACTACACGATATAGGCGAGAGAAGAGTTCATGACCATGAAGTGTTGTTAATTCAAGAGGAGCGACTTGGAAAAGCACTATAATGGTATGTCCAGGCGTTTCTATGCCCTTGGTGAAATAGATGATGCCAATATCAAACATGCATGCTTAAACTCTCTCCCACAACCATTGGGAAATCAGACTATCAGGATGATGTCTTACACGTAGACGATCTTGAACAAAGCGACACTTGGGGAGTTGTACGAACTGTCGCTTGCGACATTGAAAGAGTTCTGAAACCAGCAGGATTTCTTCAAGCAAATCCAAGAACAAAGAAAGCTTTTGTGATCGTCCAGAACTGTCAATCAAATGCAAGGAGAAGAAGTACATGTGCCCTTAAGAAAGAATATACTCACAAAGGTTCAGAACATTACCCAAGGATAAGGGATAAAAGATCCTCTGATGGAAGGATGAACATGGCTCAAGGAAGTCAGAAATGTTATGTCTACAGGAAAAGAGGACAATATGCCAAGCAATGCTCAAACAGAGAGAAGAGAAGGAATTTTATTGGGGCAACTAACAAAGATAGAAGACCTTAGAGGGGAAAACGTTGAATTCTTATTTTCTATAGATGATGAAGCCACCGAAAAAATCATCGCAGACATAGGTGTGGAACCTGAAATTAAGTTATCAGATGAAAATGATGATATACCTTATTGATTTGTACGGAAGACCATCCTGAGAGACGTGTTGCTTAATAGGAATGGAAACGTCCTGCATAATCTATTGAGGCTATACATCAAACATGGCTTGAAGTATGGTCCACTTAAATTACCCATTCCTTTATGTCATCCAGCTGAACCCGGCTTATTATGATGAGTTCCCCAAGAGGCTTACTTGTTATTATGTTATTTAGTAGAGATATACATTATCGGTGTCTTAATCTACAAGCATGTCATGTTATAGTATTTAGAAGAATTTAGGAGAACTGGAGGGTAGTATCCATGTAATATTCTATTTAAGTGGCTTGCACTTGTTCAGACATTGCATGGTGGGAAGAAAATTTTTGTATCCAAAATTGCGAGTAATCTTCTCCATATTCAAAGCATCCTCCAACTCAGTCCACTAAGAGAACAGGATCGTAATCTAAAAATAATATGAATTCCAAATCAGGACGAATTACAAGAGATCGACAAGATACTCGTACAGAACCAGCGAGCAAACAGAGATGTTAGCATCGGTCTTACAGAAGAAGACAGGAAAATAATCTGCCCAACTCATCCTCATGGTATGAGCCAACAAGTTATCCTGATACTTTCATCGAGGAGATCCAACGGTTGACGGCAACCTACTACGTACAAACTAAACTCGTCCCGATTTTTTAGATAAAGCATCAACATGACCAAAACGAGGAAGTCGATGAACGGGTCAAAACACTCCCATCTAAAGGGGGTAAGGAAGCGACTAATAACATCATGTATTATCCATTTGATTGAATTCTCCACCCAATTTATCGACAAATCATTCAACAATATAAATTCTCTTATTTGATCATCGATTATGATATTTAAATTATGATAATGGCATTTACTTTATAGGTATAATCAAATATAATTTTTTTACGGAAATAATCAGATATAAATAATTTATTAATCAAATCAAATTAAATTTCATTATTTAATTTACTGATCCAGCCATCCGAATCAGCACCATTATAGACAACCTATATGTTCCCACCTGACACTAAATCAGTACCTGTTCTCGCACCAAAAAATCACCCGAATAGACACTCTAAGGAGTCATGATAATTATGAACCAACAAGTGGAACTTTTCTATATCATTACAAAAAGAAACACAATATCTTTACAAGAAATTTTACATGTATTCATTTTAAACACTCAAAAGCATACACTACTTACTCTTTCCTGTTACTTTTCTTTATATAGCTCTGCTTCATCTTTCTTCCTGTGAAAATACGACTTCTATGTAACCATCCAAACCAAAAATACCCAACCACAAGTCTAAAAAAATCAGGCCATGTAAGTAGGAACATGAAAATCCTCAGCTGCCATTTACTACTGTCTCCTGAAATGGACACCATATTCTCAGTTCCACGGGGCTAAAGAGAAATAAAGGTAGTGGAATATAACAATTAGGAATGCACCTGAACTTCATGGAGAAGCTCTACAAGCTCAACTGCAATCTCTGAAAAGGAAGGCCGGTTCTGTGGAACTGCTTCCCAACATCTCTGCATCAAATCTAGGAGCTTCGGGTGTGCATCATTGGGAAGATCTGGACGAAGTCCCTGAAAGACAGCATAACATGTGATTGTTAAGAGTATATTGGGCTAAGCCTATGAAGGTTAGTGTGTGGTCCCTTAGGGTTTGTGTAATATGTGTGTAATTAGGACCCTTGAGCCCTCAACTACCAAGGTTCACATTCAAACCTGCATATGGACTTGTACGTGAGGGAGCATGTTAGAGTACAAAATGATAATTGAGCCCTCAACTATTATCTTGAGCTTATAGTTGAGGGCTCAATTATGATTTTATACTTTACTTTAACATGGTTAGATTTTATGTCAATCTTTTTCTACCCACTCGTCAGTTTATGTTTGCCTTTCCTTTCCCTTGTATCTGACTTTTGGTGGTGTTTGTGGGTCCCCTTAAAAGGATCCGCACCATCTATTATTTATATAACATTTATTTCTTTTCGATCAAAACAATAAAAAAGCAGACGAGAGAGCTCCCTAGACCTCTAGGTCTACGGGAGTAATTGTCAAACATCCTGATCAGCAATTTATCTGAATGTGCAGCAGAGTATAAACAACCCAAAGCAAGAGAGACGGACTTAAAAACCAAGTGGCCATTGCTTCCATGACGGCACAATATGCATAGAACATATTAATAACGTGTATACAACCAGTATATATAGATTATGCATAAAGCATACCTGCCTCACTCCCAGGGCAGCTTGTAGAGGAGTCATGGTATCATATGGAACCTACAAGACCAACAGCAAGATTTGGTAAAGACTCGGATAAATATATTATCAAAGAAATGGATATGATGATAAATCATAAATGACATTAAGAATACCTTGGCTGTCACCAACTCCCACAGCACAATAGCAAAACTGAATACATCAGCTTTTTGATCATATGGTTGATGATTTATAACCTTGAAAAAGATGTAAGAAAATATAAAAATACGTCAACTATCAAAGGCATAAATCTCATCATTCACAAGAAATTTCAGTTGTATAAAAGTGAATAAAACTTAGATAGTACATCTATATTGCTCCATACATTGTTCTATACAATAGCTTATTCTAACTAGACAGGTGTCATGATTCTGATGACAAACTGTGGTATAGTATCACTTCATAGATCACATATTTGCCATGAAATATGGAATACTGATAGTCTAAGCTTTGGTCTGCAAAGCTCACTGATTTATACACTTCATTGACAAAATATGTTAGAAATCTCAAACAGAAACAATGATGTCCTGCTCTTATAATGTGTAGTAATTTATTTCCAGGCGTCATAACATTCGAAATGCTTATACAGTTATACGTACAAAAGGTAACATACAGAATATATAAAGAACGCAATAGAGTACAAAAGTACTAACAGGACTCCCCATGAATCAAGACCTAAGAGATGTTGATGATGATAGAATGAACATCGAACTCCACAAATTTAAACATACATCTTCCACAATAGTTTAAATTCAAAAAGTAGAAGTGAAGAACAGAAAGGATCAGAAAGATAACCTCAGGTGCCATCCATCTGTATGTTCCAGTCTCTGCTGTCATTTCTCCCCCTTGGTTTTGAAACCGAGCAACACCAAAGTCAGCTACCTTTACCACCTAAAGACAAAAAGGAGATAGGACATATCACATAAAATGCCGCTCAAACGGTAGAAACAAATTTATGAAAAAATAGTTACACAAATATTCTCAAGTCTTCCTTAGAAGTAATGCGAACTTTTATGGCATCAATAGGTTCTCATTCTCAAGAATGACATTTAGCAATATTTACGACATGTGGCTAAAAATATGTCATCTAATAAAATAAATTATATGGGTAAAATGGAATGGCAACTTTTGCTCCTGATGTTTTCATTAAAGTGATAACATTCAGATACAGTAACACGTAACATATTTTCGTTTATGCAGAGCTCACTTTTAGTAAGCAATGATCAATTAGATTTTGTGCCATTTGACTCGAGAGGAAGCCTAAACTGCTAATTGATAGCACATATAACATAGGATAACTCAATTCTGAAATCAGAAAAAGGTTGTTACTCTCCTTATGCAATCCTATTGTTTTGAAAATGAATCCACATTTAGTTAACATTTCCAGGATATAAGAAATGAAATACTCCATTCCTGAGTAACAAAAATTCAATACATGTATGTTGTTGATCATAAGAAATGAAGTCTTGTGATTTTGTAATTGGACATGTTGATGATTTGAGTCATTTCCTCATGCAGAATTATCATAAAATAAAAGCAGCCATGTCTATCTAGCTTTTGCAACTTGGACTTCGATTTTCCTTGCGCTAAAAAAACTCAATTCACCTTTTTTTTCCAATATGGAAAAATAATACAAGAAGAAAGTGAAAATACCCTTTTTCTGGTTCACTAGTTATTCTTGTAATGTTTTCTTTTTTTGCGATAAATTCTTGTAATGTTTAGTCAAATACAATATGGCGATGAAACTGTTAAATGGTTTGTATTGTGTTACAAAATAACAATCAGGTGAAACTGTTAAATTATTTAGAAACCTCTTTACTTTGGGAAGTTCCAACCTTCAATTTGGAAACATCTCAGCCGTTAAAATTGTAAGCCAATGGCTATATTTAGTTTGCAGTTTTCATATCCAAGCTTGAACCTCTCATACTTTAAGGTCAACTATTAGTTGGGTCTGGCTCGTGTAGCTTATATATTTTTCTCTATTTGGTAATGCACAATTTTCTCATTCCCCCTCATGCATAGGCAAATTTCTCAACACAGGGGGCATATAACACTCCCCTGCAAGTACAGGCCTTTCTCTCTACATGTGGGCCATTGAATTGGGTCAGGTCATGGGGAGAGGAAACAGAAAGGGGCAAAATACAAATGTCAGAGGCCAACTAATACAAAAAAAATATTTAATATTGAGCCACATAAGCGGACTTGAGCATCCCATACTTAAATCTCAGCCTATTAGTTGGGTTGGCTCTTGCTTGTATACGTAGCTTATATTTTTCTCTATTAAGTGAAGTGGATATTCTTTTACTCCTCAACTAAAACTGTTAAGGAAACCAAAGCATTTTTTATTAATCATTGCTCGGGTAAGATGTCTAGAAGCTGATGACACAATTCAATCATATAAATAACACTTGAAAGTACTTACTTTGTGAGAGTCCATCAGCAAATTTGCTGTCTTCAGATCCCTATGAATTATATTGTTTTGATGCAAGTAATCCATTCCTTTGCAGACATCGATCGCAAATTTTAGCAATTCAGCCAGCTTTAATGTGTTATGGTTTTTATGCAAATACTCATACAAACTCCCTCCAGGCATATACTCTGCGACCAAAAACAGATTAAATGACTGGTCGCATATTTCTGACTCAAACAAACAGAACAGATATATTTATATGCATGTTATAGTTTGTATGTGTATAGTGCATGGAAACTGCATAAGAGATCAATATCGCTGTTTTAAAATGCATGGGAACTGCATGTGTAAAATGCATGGAAACAGCTACAACTAATGATGTAATCAAGGCCAAGTTAGCTTAGGAAAAGCTTTGTACCGCTGTTTGTATTAACTAGCACTATCTCAAATTAGCATTAACTAAGGATTCTAAAATTAATTGATATAATCGTGTGTGCCTATAGGATTGAACCTACGTATCAGTGTTTTCAATTAACCACAATGAACTTTTTGCAAATTGATTTGAAAAGGGCAAACATTGACTTAGACAACAA
Organism: Erodium chrysanthum; assembly: GCA_036897765.1. Taxonomy (NCBI): domain Eukaryota; kingdom Viridiplantae; phylum Streptophyta; class Magnoliopsida; order Geraniales; family Geraniaceae; genus Erodium; species Erodium chrysanthum. The sequence continues at coordinate 10,327 of JAYMSU010000035.1, read as the reverse complement.
AAAGACTTGATATGGTCCACTAACCTTTTCATAAAAGTAGGGTACCTGATCGCCAATTAAAAAGGATGTCCTAATGACATTTTCATGAGATTAGACAGCTATTTTTTTATCGACTAAGTCGAGTGTATCAAAGCATTTGGTCTCAAGACCTTGCTTAAGTAGAAGCAAGGGAGCACCAAACTTGTTGATTCATAAAGAACTTTTAAAGATTGATATATCAAGCAAGGGCTCCCTTATATAGAAGAGAGCTCTAAAGTTTTGCGACCCCCACCTTAAGAATCCTACTAATGTTTATTCATACCAATGAGGATGTGTATAAGAAAAGGATCTTCTTTTATCATCAATTATTAAAATGTATCAAGATTTGGGTTTAAGACCACCCCTTATGTAGAAGACATGTCTATTTTTGCTACTTCACCCAACAAGAGTTGGCGAGAGATCAAAGAGATCCAACTGAAGTTGGAGAGAGAAGCCCAAAAAGGGCCAACTGAAATTGGAGAGAAATAAGGTTTCAGAGATACTGCTGTTAGGACTTGAACCTGGTCTCATGGACCCAAAATCAAGTGCTTGACCAGTTCGACAAGCAAGCGCCTGTAAGAAGAGGATCTTAATTGTTCAAGGGGTTAGCATTTTCCTTTTAGCCAGTATTCTTAGATTTAAATAAGAATTAACACCATGCAGCAGTTTCGGCACACCTTGAGATAAAAAAAACACTGCTCAATGCCTCTATCAAAAAAGTATTATTTTCCATGGTCAATTTACATGGATTTACTTTACAAAATAGAAAGTTGTGCCAAATAGAACAATTAGTTTTCTAACAGAAGTGTCGTACCTGTCACAATGCACAAATGCGGAGATTTTGTGCACGCACCAATAAAACGAACAACATTTCTATGATGAACCTCCCTACACAAAGACAAATTGAAAACAAGTGGTTAAAATTTGCATTATGTAGGTAGTAGGTCATCACGACGAGTATCATGTTGATGTCCAATCTAGACAGTATGGATACCCATCTATAAATAGAATCACAGCTAATGATAAGTTGCATACAGTCAGAACCATGAACTGGCCAAAACAGTTAACACATTCATGATTCGCAAGATCAACAAAACCCTGAACATAGAGTTCAGATTTTCAATATCTACCTGCTCAAATATAGAATAGTATTATAAACTTCATATACATCGTTTCCTATTGGACTTGCTAGAAAATTCTACAGAATGCCAACATTTGTTAGAAGCAATTTCTTGCCATCAAAGAAACAAAAGTTAAAAGAGAACAGATGTTACATCCTAAGCAATTTCTCGCTATCAAAGAAACAAAAGTTGAAAGAAAACAGATTTTACATCCTCCCTGTACTATTTAAAGCAATTGTTCAAAGTTGGTCGCAAACAGATTTAAACATTCCCCCTTGCCATTACTGTTCAAATTTATTCGTACAACGTGTAAGGGTTTGCCATTTGCATAAGTTTATTTCCCTATCCTAGCAATGTGAGACTTTAATCTTTAACCCTTCCCTCATGTGCAAGCCTCACGCAAATGAAACTGCAGAGGTTATATAATAGCTAGGCTCTCATACTAAAAGGTCAACCTTATTTGATAATTTTGGTTTTTGCCTTCATATGTAGCTTTGTTATTCATGATATGGCAATGTTAGAAACTCGCAATCACTGCTCTGCTACTTCTTTTACTCTTAATAGAGATATCTATAATTTCATGTTACAAAAATAAATACCTAAATCATTAAAGCATCACCTTAAAATTGCAACTTCCTGCGCAAACTCATCCTCTAAAGCATCATTCAGATGCTCAGATCGAAGGATTTTAACAGCAACAGCTTGTCCAAGGTAAATTCCACGATACCTTTGTTTAACAAAAGAAATAAAGGTGATCAACATGAAAGGTTTCCGATAAAAGGTTGGGGAAGAAGCGAATTTGCAAACAAATCAATCTTACAAATCACCACACGATCCAGACGCAATTCTTTCTCCAGTTTTAAACAAATTTCTGTCTATTTCCCAATCTCCAGCTTTACCTTTTGCTGCCACTGCTTTCTCTACAGCTGAATGGGAGGAGCTAGACCATGACCCCTATATATATTACCAGATGATTGTCATCACTTTTCCAAACGCTCTCATTGTGTAATTAAATGGAATCTCAATCCCCAGTATGAATGCAAGATATTCACCGAAAGCAAGCTTTCATTAAGAAACTAAAATGAGAATTAAGCCATTACAGAGATTTTACTGTAAAACGAGCATTAACACATCTCCAGAATGACACGAACATTAACAGAAACTCAGATTCAACCACAACTTCAAGCTGCCCACCACCGTACTTTAGAATGTTAACATACTGAAACTTTATGCGCCTGCTCTATAGCATATTATCAACTTACATACAAAATTTTATGATAATGAGTTGTGCAAATGCATCAAAATTACAATGGTGATGAGCCCAGAGGTGTGTAACCAAACGAAAATGAAAATTGAGTACCAAATGATTCATGACGTGCAAGACTACGGATGAAAAAGCCAACTGATCTGTTGATAGCAAAAACAAGACAAACACTAAGACAAAAAACGTCATTAGCCTTAACAGAGAATGTGTTGTAGGCCTTGATTTTGGATGGTGGCTCCTTGGACGGTTGCACTTGAGGTGATCGGTAGGTCGATGATATGGTCTTTTATTGGATCTCGTTATGGTATGGGATAGGGTAGCATTCATTTGAGAGAACGTCAGATCTCGTTTAGGGTTCATTAGAGAGAGCCCAAAATCCCTTCAGCATACGTTAAGTAAATTCTCAATTCAATGATTTGGTATTTCGTTCTAGTCTTGTATATTGACCTGGTTGTTCTAATACAAAAAGGAAACAAACTCAACGTCCTAATTTTAATCAACTACCACCTCATATTACTTCTAGTCCAAGTAAACCACTGATGCAACAAAACACGAAATATATCATTAGGCCTCACGGATGGCCGCCTTGAATACTCTACGTGCGTCCTTTTAGACTAGGGTTCACAACATCACCCCCTCCCCTTGAATACCCTACGTGGGTCCTTTTAGACTTGGCCAATACTCATGAGTGGATAGAATAAGGAATAAGAAGCACCTTGCAATGTCTAAACCCATAGTCTTGTGTGGTTATCCGCTCGCAAATCAAGACCTCAACAAATTGGTATCAGAGCCTTCTGTAGGCAAGTCGTAACCAACTGATTTGCGGGCTGAGTTAGACCAATTTCTAGTGGAGTATTGGGTTAACAAGGTCATTGTCGACACATGACAGAAGGAGATGATGGACCAACTGTAATAGTTTTCGGAGTCGCTGCTATTCAGGAAGAAGGCTACATGCTCTGACAACGGCAATCCACCGCCACCAATGGAGGGACTACGTGACTGCCACTCACTGACAGCAGCACAGAATTGAAAAGAAACATAAATAGTAGAATAGAATAGTAAATCGAGGTCTTGAGTTCTCTCACTAATTGAGTTCAACGAGATTAGGAGTTCTCTCGTTAATTGCATTCCCAAACGTACCCCATAACTTGATCCGAATCCAGGACTACAACAAACGACTAATAGAGTTCCTTGACATTCAGAGACTCTGCCATCTCAGAACGCTCTGATACCACGTTTATACGACTTTGGGACTTAGATGGAGTCGTTAATCGCTGCAGAAAAAAATCACCAAGTGATGATCTACTGTGTTTATTTATCTTCCCAAAGATGCCTACAACACAAGGGATAAGCTAGAACACTTATTCTAATACTAGAGTAGTCTTGACAGCCAATGACTTGGTATTGCTATGCTCAAAAACATGAACCTGTTTACTTAAGTAGTCGTTGAAATAGGAAAGTAGATTTGCTAACAAATAGGGAAAGGCTTCCCTTATATGAGAGATACTCATTTATTTTGATTGATACTCTTTTATGCTAAACGTTTCTTGTAGAGTATGACTTTTCAAAGGATCTTTATTACTCTTGTGGTTGTTATGTTGCTGTCCAAGTCTCAACTTTCCATGTGCGTGCCTATGAAATGTTAATGGCCTGGTCTCATAAATCATAATTGATGTTAAACAAAACGGCTGAATCAAGGTGTGAAGATCCCAAACAAACTACATGCCAAGTCAACCCAAACATTGGGAACCATCCCATCCTTGTTTTGGTACTGTGTACCCACTATTAAATCAGTAAAAATACCATAAACCAAACCAAGACAGCTTCAGTAAATATAGCACTTACCTCGCTTCTAACTAGAACTTTTTCCATAGCTTCATACATACCCTCCGTATCCTGATCACAACATTGCAAAGTCAGCAACATTTGTACTCAGCAAACACCCTGTCAAAAGAAATAATAATCACAGTGCTCTTGAATATACAGTACAGCTATTTTCATTTATTAGACATTTTTTTATTGACCGCCTTCATATTACTTATGCATGAAGAATGTTAGAGTGTAGAGTGTAGAGTGTATTGGGCCTAACCCCATTAGGGTTTGCGTAGTGTTTGTGTGTAGTTAGGACAGTGTGATTCTCCCTATAAATAGAGGGATCCACATATGTATTCTATAATATTATCGTATCTTACAATGAAGGCTAGAATATAAAGTACTGTGAAACATTAACAAAAGCATCATGTTGCATAACTAGCCCTAAATATTCACAAAATGTGTTAAGAGTTTAGTTACTTCTTGTTACAAGTATTTCTTATTTCTATTTCCTATTAGCTTTTCCTGTTTCTATATTGCCTTTAACATTGTAGTATTTCCTAATTAGTATAGAGTTAATTCCTATGTAAAGGGATGCTCTCATTGTATTGAAAAATAAGAATTATCCATAATATTTTAGAATTCCACAAAATGTTATTGAGAAAGGGACTTTTAAGTAAAGACTTCTAAATCCAACATTCATTATTGCAAATGATTTACAATTATGGTTGATTTACTTAGAATAGGTACAACCCATACTAGATAAGCGGCTCATACTGGAGGGTGTTCAACACTTACACATGAATCAAAACTCCAGCATCAGAAACCTTGGCATCCTCGACAGGTTAGCAACTAGAAAACATCATGGATGCCCATATAGTTCCTACCTCACTTTTCATTTATTTTTTCTTTTGCCATCCCCTGGTGAGTCCTGTTGGTCGAGTGGACTATCTTTCTTTTTTGGAAATGATAAGGCTTTTGTTGTCACCTAATGGATCCTTTCTAGTTGCCCTTTTGCCTCGGGGTTGAGGTGGGCACTATGTTTGCTCTAGGCGGGCAAAACTAAGACTTGACATGTAATAGCACCAAAGAGTACAGTAACAGCATAAACATAGGACAATTTCATTCAGTGGTTCATTGCCAACGGTGTACCAAAGATTGCAGTGACAGTAGAAACATTAACCAGCTACAACAGTAATTTCTGAAATAGTGATATTAATACTTAAATAAAATTAAATAATTGTTCAGCAAACAGATTACTCCAGTAATAGGAAAGATTATGACTCTAGGAAGCACAAACGAAATACCCAAATGATAATAGAACTATTTTACACAAGAAAAAATTCCCTGAACTGGCCACCCATCCACAACGAATACATCCAAGGAGTAGCCATCAGTTGTTGAAAAGACATGTGCCTCACGGATGTTAAGCCCTATATCAGAAAGCAATGCAGAAAGCTGAAGGAAATAACAGCCCATTAGAAAGCAATCTGAGATTCCAAAGGACAATATCTGGGTTACACCAGCTACTTTTGAGGTGATAAGAATTAGGAACAGATTATAAATTGTCGAGGATGCCAAGGTTTGAAGGTTTCTGTAGGCATACATACTTAAGAAAGCCAACTACAAATGCTCCTACATGCAATGAAACCCAACTCATCTCCAGCCTCAACATTAGGTTTACCGGTAAAGCAAATGAAACAGGGTCAAACATGGCTTATAATCCATTTGAAATACTTCAAGACCTCTTTTCGTGTAGGATGATCAAGAGAATAAGATCTAGATATTAACTAATGACTGCGACAACTACAAAATAAGCAAGGCCCAGAGCACACAGTCCAAGATAGAAGGAAAGGTATAATAAAAGTTGAATACTATATTAAGGATAAAGACTGGCCCAATATTGCTTTTCTGTTTGGAGCTGTCAGTTCCACCTTGGAACTGGCTTCCTCTTTTATAATAATCAATTTGGTTTGCTGATCACTTTTTTTTACAGTAACTGGTTTAACCAGACAATATATTTATCTCCACTTGATTCCAAAACTTAGCAACAAGAAACCTAAGAATGGCAAAAATACAGCCAAAATATATTCAGTATCAATACCCTACATCATACTTAGCAGTGAAGTTTCTGTATACCAGTGGAACTTGTCAGGAGTCTCATGACAAAAGTAGAACAAGTTCATAATTGCAACATGTTATGCACAAGACTCCACCAGCATAGCACGGATGAGCAGTCTTTTTATTCTAATTAAAGTCCTCTAGTTGTTTTCTATCTTGTAATAGGATTAGTATTTAAAGTAGTTCACATTTTAGGCTTAGTTCATGATCAAGAGGAGTCATCTTGATCTTTGGATTTTAGTAGGATATTACCACCCACATTTTATATTCTATTGGTTACTCGAGAGGTTAAAAGCTCTCTTAACGAGCTTAAGAAATCATTGTGGCGAGAGGGAAGAACAAAGGTTCTCCATCCAGGAGAAGGAATTTTGACCTGAAAGTCTAACAAGGTCCCATAACGAGATCATTAAGTCAGGGTCATAACACAACAGTACAAGGAATTTGGGACTAAAATAAACATGAAATATTTATTGTATTGTAGGCTAGTGTCATGACAACAATAAATATGAAATAAGAAAAAACAATCAGGTTGCATAAATTTCATGTCAAAAACTGAATGTGTCAAATTTACCTGACTAAGAAGCTTTGGCTTGTCAATTGTAGAGAATATTACTTCATGAACTGGAGCCTGTGAAATTCTATGCCTACATCATACTTGTCAGAAATTAGTTTCCTGTTGATCAATGAACAATATATAATGTTCAACTCTAGATATAGATACCATGCTTGCCACAAAATAAGATAAAATTTCAAATCAGAAGGGGAAAAACTCCACAAGGAAATAAGAAAATAACATGCACAAATTATCTGAACCACTCTTGAAAATGTTTATGAAAACATGTTGTAAAGTCCAAATATATTGCAAAAAAAAATGGTATTTGCATTGCTCATAGTGATTCGATATAACTAGAGTTAATAATACATATTGGACATTTCTGAAAACCAACACCTGTATCACTAGGAGAATCATCATGTGACAAGGGAATAATATGATCCCAGTTGCGCAAGGCCACACACATATAATATCTGCAGGGAATCGCCTCCCCCATCCCCAGTAATAAAAGAAAGTCCCATTATGTGAGCGTATTGGCTTTTCAATGATAAATAAAATGAACAGGAGGCATAAAGAAAGTACGGAGGTTACAAAATAACAGGGCAAGAAGGAAGACGGAGAGACAGTGGATACCAAACTGGCGAACCTTATATTCTGTATAACTAGAATTGAACCGATAGAAAGATATTTGAAATAAGCAAAAGAAAAGAAAAACGGTTCAGAATCATTTAGAAACATTAAGAATTAAGAGTGCGAGACAGACAGGCAACAAAGAATTCAACCTCATCTATGTGGCCTAAGATAATTAACTCATACTATTATTATCACATATGGTTGATGTTCTTCTTACAACTATAATTAATTTCTAAATTATAACTTCCCTGCTTACACAGAAGAATTTCAATTCAATAAAATAAATATAAGGATCCTATCTCCAGAGTAGGAAAATCATCTTTGCATACAGCTAGCTTGACCATCAAAGCTGTTGTTTAATTGTTTATATTTTGCAAATGATGTTCATATAAAGATAAAATGAAGAAATGCAGCTAATGCTAAGAAAATTTTGAGTTACCTTCCAGAGAAGCTGCCTGTCAAACTTCTTTTCTCTATACGCTCAGAATTCTTTCTAACATCCAAATTCAGGTCCTCAAGCTTTGAGCAAGTTTCAAAGTCTGCAGCAGAATCCCGGTTTCTGATAGCATAAATGACAAATTAATAAAACAAGAAAAAATAACAAAGAACAAAAATAGGCAATCACTAACTGTAACGTTAATGTTTATATTAAATCACTACGCTCAGACTCTATACAGATAAAAATAATAAACCATGACAAATCTCCACAGCTAAGACTTCAATGTATACAATACCTTTTGTGTGGGGGTACAATTCCATCATTATCTACATTAGCAGATGAGCTTGGTGTAGACAGACTAGGAAATTGTTGATCATCATTATTATCTGTGGTACTGCAAAAACTCTGCCCAGGATCCACAAAAAAGGGGGAGCATCAAAACCCCCCAAAAATGTGATTAGAATAAACACCAAAGGGAGAGCTAAACTGGAAGGTCTAGTCTGAAAAAAATTCTGGTATTCTGGTATTCAGTAGTATGGGAGACAATAATTGAGGATAGATTTGAAAATGGACCAAACATACAGGACAAAAAAAATGGAAACCAAACTTTATATGATACCATGTTAAGTGTCCAGCCCAAAAACTTAAGATATAATGTGGTAGGGATCAAATAATACATTTAACTGTCTATAACATCATACAATCTGGGTGGCAAAAAATCCTCTCTAAGTCTATGTTTCCACGATCAAGAAAATCCCTTTAAATTATCACTTACTTAGACGTATTCTTTCCTTATACAAACATCATTAGTTACAAGCATCTAAACTTCTGTAACTTGTTAAGTGTGAGCCTAAATCTGCACTGAGAGGAGCCATGGAAAAAAGTAAAGGATACTGAACCATCCTTTGATGATCACATTACTCCCACAAACCTTTGAAATTAAATTCAAAAGAATTTAATAAAAAAAACCTCCTCCTGCTTGAATAACTTACACTAATAACATTCTAAACCACTCAGACTTTAAACTGGAGTGAGACAATGGTATAATGCTAGCCGGTACCAGTACATCTTTAGAGTCCATAATCGAATTTACAGATGATTGCACTCTTTCACTAATAATAACTCCGTAACATATAAGTGTCTTGTCCAGACAGACCAAACTGTCATACTTAATACATAAAACATACCCACCCTTTGGTCAATGGCATAGCTAATTTATGTGGGTAAATAAAATAAACTAGTACCTCCAAGAAACGGATATGATACACAGGTCGCTTATCTGGGTCCTTTGCCTGAGCAAGCAGTTTTTGATGCAATAGGACATCTTCCACTTTATCAATATTGACATCGAGTCCATAGCTGCCAAAAGGCACAAAACCATCAGCTCAAGAACAATGTCCATCCTCAAAAGGAAACTGACTAAAACCTCATTCATCAAATTTACAAATAATCCAAACAACAAAAGAATGTTCTGAGCAATTTCAAGCACCGACTGCAACCAAAACTGAACAAGAAACGGTAACTGCAAATCAAATTGAACCATAACAATAATACCTAGGAGGCAAGCTATTGAAGTGAGCATCCAACAGCTCACGGAGCTGAGGATTACCAGCGTGTCCACTCTCAACCAATCGATTGTACACATCGTCTCTCACATCATAGTTCCCAAAGCTCCCCCCACTCCGCGGCGGCGACGAGCTCTCGCCCACTCCTTCTGTCAAATCCATTGAAAGTATCTTCTTGATCTTCTTTCGCTTTTCTGTGTCCTTTATTCTTTGCTTTTTCTGTTCGCGTTAAATCAGACCGTTTGGGTGGAGAGAAAGTGGTGGAAAACGGACGAGAAAGTGAATCAGAAGAGGTGAGAAAAGGAGAAATGGTTAGAGAGGATGGAGGATCTTTGACTGTTGATGGAAGAATTTAGAAAGACGACGGAGGGCATTTTCGTCCACCGGTAGAGTGCATATCCTCATGGCCAGTCGTAGCAGAGACTGTCCTCAAGCTCAGGCCTTGTGGTCTCTCTGTCGTAAACAACAAAATACAGAAACATGGATACGACGTCGTTCGGCGTTGACACCGCATAGACCTCTCTCAGACAAGTTATTTTTCATTTTTTATTCTTTTTCCTCGAGACATTTCAGAATTTACTACTTCAAAAATTGAATTTATTCTCTTTTCAAAAAGTTGTGTATTAGAATTTTAATCGAAATTATTAAAATATCTAATGTCGGTCTATATTTTTTGAAAAGGAAAAATTAAATAACTATGTCCATTGCTCCTCTCTTGCTTCTATACTCAATTTTTCCATTCGTATACCTAACTTTCAAATAATATCCAATATATCCTTCATCCCGATAAGTAACAAAGAA
>JAYMSU010000034.1:0-22121 GCA_036897765.1 Erodium chrysanthum | reverse complement strand
TTAGACAAGTATTTAATTTATTGCGTTTATTAGAAAAGTAACCAACTTCTTGCGTTAATTTGAAAACTATGTATGTCTTTGATGAACTGTCAAGACTACCCTTACTCCATTATAACACTTACTTTGATATTTTCGACCCTTTCCCTTCTTACCTCGGGCCGTGATCACTCCCTCGATGCCCATATACAATTGGTCAAGATCGGGAAGTAACAACCGCTGTAAAAACTAATCGTCCCAAGATGTCATGTACGTTCGCGTCTGTATCTGGATACTTGAACAAAGTACGGGAACTGCCGCACTTCAAATTAGACATGGAAATATTATTTTTGCCACGCACCAGTAGTATCAGAAGTAGGTTCGATAGTCACCCTACATTTTCCATATTCGTTCTTAACATTAATTTTGGTAGCACTAGACAACGCCTGATTGTGTATCATGATATATCCTTTTTGTCCGCATCAGCTAGACATGTAACATTATAAATGATACTCGTAATATTGTAAATCTGAAGTGGAATGGTGATTGTGTGACATTCAAGTTGGTCAAAACAATCAATAGGATGACCCATGATGCCAAATTTTGTAATGATGCAATTCCTCCTCCTCCAAAGTGCCCAACCCTCATCTTTTGCTGTTACTTCTCCGTCGTTGATGCTGTTGGGTTGAAAGTTTTGGCCCGTATTGACGGTCAGGACGACTAAGTCTAACTTTTCCCCTGAACCGAAAAATCGACTAGCACTGGCGATGCTGAATATCCATAGCTTCGGTGGTAGCTTCGACATGGAATCCTCAACACCTAACGTCACTTGTTTGGCGACCGGTTGCACGAATTCGAGATGACCGGTAAAACTGATACCGAACTCAACTAGCACGCCGCTGTTGATTTACGCTTGAGGGTGTTTTTGTCATTTCGGAAAAGTTGAACAATCAGTTAACAATTTTTTTTTATCGAAATGATTAACAGTACAACAAATTGATAGTTCAAAAGATTAAATGTTATGAATCAAACAACGAGATAATTAAATAGAAGTAAACTATAATTTAATGATCCAATCATGATGCACCCAATTTTTATTTTAAAAACGGAACAGACTAAAATGAAATGAGGGCTTCGGCCCAAACACAATAACTCTCCACCTGGGCTCTGTCTATTTCTCCGTCACAGCACCAAAGAAGATAGGAAAGGGACCTAAAATATATCCAGTAGCTGAAACTGAAACAAGAGGAGAGAACGAAATGGCGCAATTATGCTCGCTGTCTCTTCCAATCCCGACCCTAAAACCTTGGCTCTGCCTTCATCGTCGTCGCTCGCAGATCCTCCCCGGAACCACTTCTCTCAGCTCCCGTCGCCTTTCTCCAACCGGAAACCCCAGGCCAAAGCTCTCCTTGAAATGCCAGTATTCTGAGAGCAACTCTTTCCCGACTTTCTATCCTGCAGATTCTGATCCTCCTGCACCTCCACCTTCAGGTAACTGTCACTGTTCAACTTTTTCGAATGATTTGGAGCTCTGCTTGGTTTCCGAGAAAATACGAACAAAATGGTCAAATTTAGCTCAAGTTACTGCACCATGTGTTTGATTCTCCGTATCCATCTTATGTTGTTTACAATGTTCTTACTTATCAAATGAAGTGTTTAGTGAGGAAAATTTTAGTGGCAAGAGGGATAGTTTAAATTGGATAGTGTTCTTATCTATCAAATGAAGGGTTTAGTGAGGAAAATTGTAGTGGCAAGAGGGATAGTTTAAACTGGATAATGTTCTTATCTATCAAATGAAGTGTTTAGTGAGGAAAATTGTGGTGGTAAGAAGGGATAATTTAAATTTGATTTTGTGGATTAAGGATTTCCGCCAAGGGTTTTTGTGGGACACTCCATATACAAGGGGAAGGCAGCTCTTACAGTGGAGCCCAGAGCACCCGTGTTCACGAGTTTAAATGTATGTTCAATGTCTCCATTCTATTTTTTAGTTATAGTTTTGGAGTAATTGAACTGTTTTTATGCTATGGTAGACATGGTGCTTATGTTGAGTGGTGTGTTTTTGCAGTCAGGAGCATGCAAACTAAGTAAGGAAGGTTTTGTGCTGCTTCAGTTTGCTCCTGCTGTAGGTGTTCGTACTTATGATTGGGGCAGAAAACAGGTGACCCATTTTATTTTATTTAGAGAAATTGATGTAGGGAGTAAGGTTAGTTTGTTATAGGGCCTCATATTATTGTATTTAGTAAATGCATTAAAAAAGCTAGAAAGATCTGTAAAAGTAAATTTTGCTTTGCAAACATGCTGAATTGCATTGTTTGATCGATCATTACAAAAGGTATTGGTTCTGTTATGTTATCAAACTTATGTTTTTTTTGTGCTTTTAGGTGTTCTCATTATCTTTGAGTGAAATTGGAACTCTAATTAGCCTTCGTGGAAGAGGATCATGCGAGTTTTATCACGACCCTCAAAAGGGTAGAAGGTATCATCTGTTCTCTACTTCACAATTGACCTTTCTACATTGCTTTTCAAAATGGTGTTATCCCGTTAGACTCTTGTGGATGATAGATCGGAGAAATGAGGATGTCACAGTAATTAGCGATTTGGTCATTGGAAACCTAAGGCATTCTTAAATCCACTTTTATAAGTCTATTGTATGAATACTGTCGATTGAAATGCAGCTAGGTCAATGAGCCCTGTCAGATACAAGGTCTTATGCATGATGGTTTTTTAGAGTTGTCATAAGTCATTGGAAGTTAGATTGGTAGAATTAAACATACAAGAGTGGTGGCCTAAATCTATTCTGCATTTATGTATTTTAATGAAAAATTTATTCTAAAATTCTGACCTGACTTGCGTGAAATGTACTGATGTTCTTGTGCGTCTATTGACTACGTGGAATCTATAAATTTTAATGTTTTCTTGGCGATAGAGTTTTGATGTTGTCACTAGCAAATGTGGTTACTAGTGAAATTCTTACTAAATTATTTTATATGTAGTGATGAAGGCCAAATCAGGAAGGTTTTGAAGGTGGAGCCTCTTCCAGATGGTTCTGGATATTTTTTTAACATCAGTAATCATCTTTTCCCTTTATCTCTTGGCAGTAAAAGTGTTTTCTTCTTTTTAATGCCATGATATGTCACATATATGGTATGTTTGCTTTCCATTGAGAGTTGAAGATACAAATGAATATTTCATTCTCGAGGCCTATGCTACATTATGGGGTGAATTGTTTATCTAACATTTGCTGCATAATTTTGTTGTGAAGGTGTTCAGAACAGGATGGCTAATGTGGATGAGAGTATTTACATTCCTGTTACCAAAGGAGAGTATGCTATACTCATATCAGCTTTAAATGTATGTCTCTCTCTCTCTCTCTCACACACACACACACACACACACACAAGCATCCATACACACATGCATATATGCATGAGTGTTACTTTCGGAGCAAGAAATGATATTGACAAGACTTGTCTATATATGTTGAAAGAATAAAGACATCGATCTCGAAGAATGCATATAAAAGGTTTTTAATGTCCAATCCATTACCATTTCTCACTAAGCTACTGTACTGAGCCTTATATTGAAATTTGTGGGAGTATAGTGTAACCATGCTTTGAACCTAGGAGAGGTCCGGAAAAGGGAAGTTAGAGAAAAAAAAAGAGTAGACCTGGAAGTTTTTTTTGGGGTTTCGGCTAACATTACCATTTAAGACCAAGGATATTCATATGCTCCGGATTGAGGTGTAAGTTAAGGTCACACAAGGCAAACTAGTTATAATCTGCAGATTTCTCATAGATGCGAGCCTTTTCTGTCACTGCATTTTCTGACAAGTCTGTATGTTTATGCAGTATATCATACCATATCTTATGGGGTGGCATGCTTTTGCAAACAGCACCAAACCTGAGAGTACCGGTCCTGTGAATAGAGGCAAATATGATGGATACTCTGAGTGGAACAGATAGAAGACCAACAAAATTAAGGGTCTCCTAACAAATGGTAAAGAGTTAGATTTGCAAACTTCATCAGCTGTTGTAACGAGTTAGCTTTGTGAACTACATTAGGTTCCATATCGAGTTAGCTTTGCAAAACCATGTCTTGTTATTAGTGTAATTCTCCAAAATTTTGGCATGAATATTGTAGTTTGATAACATTATTGGACTTGCATATCAAAGGTCGAAATATCAACTTCTGCTAACCTCCACTGACTCAACTTCACATTCTTGCACAACTCAAGCTCGTCACTTATGGATAAGACTGTTATGGGGCCATATATGGGTGTGGGAGGTCTCAATCACAACTGAAAATTTAAGCAAGTATTTTTGTTAAAACATTAAAAATCTTGTTCCATTATTACAAGAAAATAAGTCAGAACGAACATTGGTGTTATTGAATGTTGTCAAAGTCAGATTAGCCTTTTGGATCATTCTCCGGTGAGTGAAGATCCATGATCACTGAACCCTAAACCATATAAAATCATCTACTACAGTTGATGACTGACACGTGGTCACCAAAACTCAAGACACGTGACCACTTCCCCACGTGGCAAGAGGAAGCCAAGCTTCATGTATCTTAAGACTTCACCAGGAAACTGTTCCTTCTTATCTAGTTGCAGTAAGAGATCATCAATCAGGAAACAGAACAAAATCTCAAGCTCTAAACAGGAGAAATCCAGGTTTGTCAGATATCTAATTTCCGTTGCAGTAAAAATAATTATTCTGATTTTCTGTTTCAGTCTCTCATATGGATTGAATTTATATTGAATTATAGTAACAGAGAGTCTACCAAAACCAGTAAAGATAGATTTGATCTGAACTCAAACCCTTGTGTGCTTTTGCCTAATTTTCCTCTAAGTAGTGATTAATTAGCTAGGATCTCCTTTGGTGAAGGGTTAGGGCAAGATTAGGCATAGAAGATGCTAATTACTTAGGGGATAAGATATTTTATGCTTTATGCAGACATGACTGAAGAACAACAGCAGGTAAAGGCAAGTCCAAAACTTGCAAGCTTTGATGCTTATTTTGACCACATTCAATCCAGGAAGAAATTGCCTCAGTCCTTACTGGAGACCTTAACAAACGCATTTTCGAGCATTCGAGTTGCATCTTTCCCCCTAGTTCCTGGCGGCAAAGGTGTAGTAGCAGTTCACAATGAATTAATCACATTTTGTAGATGCTTCACTTCAGATGTTCATACCTTGCAACGTTGTTTATGTAGTAATTGAGATTATGGCGGATACAACCATTGCTGATGCAGTGAAGATTTTATCCGACAGTAACATTCTGGCAGCGCCTGTGACGAACCCAGATGCAGGATCTAGTTTGGATTGGAGAGTTAGGTACCTAGGAATCATAGATTACTCAGCCATCATTTTGTGGGTAGTAGAGAGTGCAGAGCTAGCTGCTGTTGCTTTAACAACGGGCAATGCAGCGGCTGCTGGTGTGGGCGCTGGAGCCATTGGCGCTCTGGGAGCTCTGGCAATGGGAGCTGCGGGACCTGCTGCAGTTGCCGGGCTGACTGTTGCTGCTGCAGTTGCTGGAGGAATGGCTGCAGAGCAAGGACCGGCCAAGGACGCTCCCACTGCTGCTGATAATTTAGGGGAAGATTTTTACAAAGTCCTCCTGCAAGAAGAACCCTTCAAGTCAACCACAGTAAGACCAACTCGGTTCTTTTTTTCATTCAGTTCAAATATTCAACATTGATGGATTCCGGTGTTGTTTCAGGTGAGGTCTATACTCAAAACATACCGGTGGGCTCCTTTTCTGCCGGTTTCAACAGAGAGTTCCATGTTGAGCGTTCTATTGTTGCTCTCCAAATATAGGCTGAGGAATGTGCCCATAATCGAACCGGGCAGTCCTGTGATAAATAACTTCATTACTCAGACTGCAATAGTGCAGGGTCTTGAGGGATGCAAAGGAAGGGACTGGTTCGATAGCATCTCTATGCATCCCATTTCTGATCTGGGACTTCCTTTCATGTCTCCTGATGAGGTTCATTTCTTCTTATTCAAGATTCAATGAGTACTTTGGAGTTTCAAGACTGATTTTTTGTTGTTTTGCCAGGTTGTTACCGTTCAAGGCAATGATCTGATTCTTGAAGCTTTCAAGCGAATGAGGGACAACATGATTGGCGGACTCCCGGTTGTTGAGGGGCCAAACAGGAAGATTATAGGGCAAGTAAGCATAAGGGATATCAGATACTTGCTCCTCAAACCTGAACTTTTCTCTAATTTCAGGTGAGATAAAAGGCAAAACTTTAAACCTACATGCTCATAGATTTGTAATATACATTTCGATGGCTTAATTTCTGATTATTTTGTGTTTCAGGAAGCTTACAGTGATGAACTTTGCGAACACCATCAGTTCTACAGACAATGAAGTCGGCAAAGCCACAACACCAATAACATGTAGGCTTGATTCAACTCTGGGAGAAGTGATCCACTCTCTTGCTTCCAAGTCAGTTCACAGGATTCATGTGGTGGCTGGTGAAGATGAGGTCGTTGGAGTGATTACTCTCAGAGATGTGATCTCTTGCTTCATATATGAACCTCCAGACCATTTTGACAAGTACTTGGATTCTGTGGTGAACGAGACATTGAAGAGGTGAAGCAATGTGGTTTTAGTCATGAGACATAAAAAACTAGATTTCCAGTTTTTTCATGAAAGTCAGGTCCTTGTCCTTAAATATCTATGTGATCTTTGAGTTGGACAATAAAACAAAAGTGAATCAGTTACCTAGTTCTGATCTTGATAGCTTCACTGCCATTTCTTTTTCCAATTCAGAATCTGGATGAAATGAAATTTCCAGCAACTTCCGTTCAGGTATTTCGTCGAACACCTTCAGAGCATCCAGACTCACAAGGCTAGAAAATCAGTCTTGATGAGAGGGTGTTTTGTGTCATGTGTGTCATTTGCGCGGATCATCTGGCCTTGTGAAGATGAAAAGGAGTGGCAACTGGTAAGGCCCAATTTCGACATGGTGTGGGCCTTGGTTGGAACTATTAGGCGGGCCCATCAGCATTATGTCCCCCTACTGTAATCAGATTGGCCCACAAAATTATTCGGAGAGACAACATTGTCCCGTGACAGATTCTGGTGGATCACAACTCAGGTTATGGTAAAGTTGATCGATTTAAACCGACCGAGTAGAACACTTTTGAAAGTCGAATCTGAATAACCTTTCAAATCTCCGGTCAAAAATGTTATACTCCACCACCATCATGTCTCCACATATATGATATAAATTACTTTTTCCAACTTGAATTAAAGTGATTTAATTTAAATAACTTTTAAAAATAAGAGGTTATAATTAAATGGAGAAAATACATTAAATAAATAAATAATAATTTGCAAGTACATGGTATTTAATATGTAGACTAGTGTTGCAGAATAGTCCTCCCTAGCATTAGCAACTTGGCAAGGAGCGAAGCGAAGGAGTTTCAAGGGACCGCTGACCCGCGAAGACCCAAACCTCTCTTATTTATTCACCTTTCGTTTTCTCCTCTCTCTCTCCCCCTCCGATTGATTCATCAATCAATCCATCACCAGTCGGGAATCTTATTGCGATATTTATTTCTTCATCTGCCTCCTGTTTGTTTCCCGAGAAAATCTTCCCAAATCCTTCCTCTGGTTGCGAGGAGCTTCACCAGCCACTCAATATTTGCCTCTTTCTCACGCGTGAGTCCTCTCCTCACGCTCTTTCGCGCTTTGAGCTTTTCGATTTTTATGCTTCTGTGGTTTGATTTCTTGTTTCGAACTCTGTAATTTCATCTCTGGTAATAATTTCATTAGCTAGACGGATTTGTATTCAAATTCACCTGACGTGTCTGAATTCTGGATGTTTGATTATGGATCTAGGGCTTTGTCTGTGATTGTGTATATGAGAGTAATAAGCGAGAGCATGTACTGATTTTAACTGGCCTGAAATTAGTATCTAAATTCTCAGTAACTGTTGGTTTTCTGTTGATCGAGCTTGGATGTTTATGGCAATTAACATGCTTGGTTGTCTGGTTTCTCTGTTCTTTTTGATCTGACTATCAACTGCTTGGACCTGCATAAATTTGGTTAACGCCTTGAATTTGTTCATTTTATTAGATGTTTCCAGCTTAATTTTGATTTTTGTCTTTATGTTTGTTTTTGCACCCCACTGCCTCGTATTTTGAGTTTTCTGTACCAATTGAAAACAGTATCTACATATTGCAGATGCAGATGCTTATGGATGCTCGATTTAAAGCTCACTTTATGATCTAGTATAGTTAGAAAATGATGGATTTTTCTTTTACTATTTGTTTTGTATAAGTAATTGGTAATCTGCTATTTTAGATAATTTGATAACTTCGACTCTGTTTGTGTATGCTCTGGAACATTCATATGATGCCTACTAACTAGTGTTTGCTTGGGTTGGCTCTTAGGGGGTGAGAATGTCGACTCCTTCAAGGAAGAGACTGATGAGAGACTTTAAGAGGTTGCAACAAGATCCTCCTGCAGGCATTAGTGGTGCTCCTCAAGATAACAATATTATGCTTTGGAATGCAGTTATCTTTGGGTAAGTCTTAAGAGGAAAGAAAGTCTCCTGTTTATGGTTCTCTTGTTTTTTAGGGTATATTACATGCTGCTACCCCTATGGATTTGGCCATTTCACAGTCACAACTTTTCTATTTAGTATTTAGGCTTAGTCTTTCTGGATATAAAAAATCCTGTTCTTCTACTTACACAGTTTATTGGTCAATTTGCAGGCCTGATGACACCCCGTGGGATGGAGGTGAAGTTGTTTCTTATATGTAACTTGACTTGAGGAATTCATATGGTTATGCAATTCCGGTTTCATCCATCTCCTTTACTTTTTAAACCATTCGACGAGTATATGTTGAAACCCCTCTCTTTTACCTTATTAACCATTGCATGAGTATACTATATGTTAACTTCCGTGTGCTTCTCTCTTGTGTGTAGTTTCCCTTCAGAGTATATAAGATAGATACGTCTTGGATTAGGTTCTTGATTGCCTTATTTCTAAGAATTCTAGTCTTTTGCAAATTGCATTTAATGAAATTTGCATGCAACGGCTCATGTTAACAAGTAGTAAAGTACGAATGTCGGTTCTGAGAGAACCGAATTGATCAACACATTGGACCTATACAATCTTTGATTCACTAGTATTAAAACAAATATTTGATGATTGATTAAGATTTTTGTTGATATGAATTATGTACAAGCAAAGTAACGATTACGAGTGGTAGATTGAGAATTTGCAGATGCAACTCAAATCCGAAAATACAAAAAAAATAGATCAAAACCTAGCAATAAATCATGTTATGGATCCTAGGTCAAGGTACTAAGACTAATATTTCAATTATGCGTAATTTGGACTACTGTAACTTAGTTCATACGGCTATGAAACTAACATTAATATGTTTTATTGTGAATGATTATCAAAATAATAAGAGGGATAAAAATGAAAATGTTTTAATTCTCCTCTTACAAATGAGTCTCGACTCTCTAGGTAATTCAAGTTTGTCAGCTCCTCTAATCCTTTTCCTCTCTATATAAAAAAACTTATTTTTCAAGAGAAATACACCGGAAGCGTTTAATGAATATGTGATCAAGCCAATCAAATCGTTAATCACAAAAGCAATCAAATAACAATACAGACATATGATTAAAGCTCAAAATTTAGTTGTGTATTCAAATATTAAAGATGTTCCATTTTAGACCAAATTGATACCTCATATACCTCTTTGATAAGAACAAAAAATGTAGATTTTGACAACACTTATATACATCTGTTATACTGATCTGCTAATTGTGTTTATTTGAGATGTGATGTCAACTAGTATTTTTTTTGGATCACTTCCTTACTAGATGCAACCTTTAAATGCTAGTGTCTGACTCTTCGGAAGGTATCACATGAGACCATTGGCAAAATTGTGCATGTGCTGTGCTAATGACACTTCGGTTTCTTTCGGAAATATTGTTTATCACTATGGGGCTGCTTATTATTGTATTAGTCTATTCTTGTTTTTTTGCTTTTCTTAAAACTTATGCCTCTGACATTTTGAGCCCTTCAGGTACGTTCAAACTGACACTTCAGTTTTCTGAGGATTATCCAAACAAGCCACCAACAGTGCGGTTTGTGTCTCGAATGTTTCATCCAAATAGTACGTTTCTTGTTTCTTTTTTCTATGTGGTCAGTTTTTAATGTTTTCACTTCCTAGTATTGGCATTTATGATAGTTTTTCTAGCTTACTGTTCTACTTTGCCCCCTTCTATGTCATGGATAGAGTCAGAGGATTCAGTGGTAGTACTGTAACTTATGTTAGGACTTCAGTTTATTGATGCATGAAACTTATTTAAGCTTTCCCGTAGGTAGGTTTTGGTCCATGATGAATTGTGATGTTCTATTGCTTTTGAATATTAATATTCGGGTAGGGGTCTGGATCAACCACATGAGGTGTTTTCTTTAATAAAAAAATGAACTGTGATTTGCGGTAGAGGCAGTAAGGGGACATATTGTTATGAAGCTTCTCTTAGTACAACTTCAAAGTGAATTTTGGCTTTTAGGAGATATCTGTTGTTAAAGTTTGACAGTCCCACATCCACACAAACCTTTTTGATTGAGATGAATTAAGATGATTCTCTCATCGTGTCTATATATGTATATTTCTATTGCTATTGTGTTTAGTTGGTCTTGGTCCTCATGAGGACTTAAATCTATGACTTGGTCCATGCATAACCCACTTCTTTTGTGCAAAAAGGAAAAATCATTTGGATTGTCTGCTCGTGTCATTATCCTGTTGTCTTTGTCAATATAACAATTTTGTGGGAAACTGTCTCATATTAAATTGGTTTGGTTTCGTTCTTACCTTGGTTTTTATTCAGTTTATGCCGATGGAAGCATATGCTTGGACATTCTACAAAATCAATGGAGCCCTATATATGATGTTGCAGCAATACTCACCTCCATTCAGGTATTTCCAAACTACTTTATAGTGGCCTGGGAAAGTTATGTTAAAATTCTACCAAAGAAATATTCTTTATGAATGGATTGTCTTGAGTATGGCCTCTAACTTATAGACAGTTAAGAGGTCAGGTTATCATGCACAGATGCACTGTCTTCAAATCTTCTATAGAGTTCTTTATCTGTTAGAAATCCATCTAATTCTTTTTCCTCACTTCTAGTCAAACTCAAGCAATTCTGCTCTGTATTATTTCTTGACCTTTATTCTAGCAATTGTTTAGATGTTTTTTCACATCTTAAAATTTATTGTCTTGTCTTACTCATGCATCCACTAGTTCATCTAATGAATGCTGAATAATGGACTTCTTGATGTATAGTGTCTTTAGCTGTGACCCATATCCTAAGATTTTTTTAGCCTACCCAGTTGTGTATATGATTGGGATGGTTTCCTTTGACAACTGGATACAACTCTCTACTTGCATAAATGCCCTTGTTTCCGTATGTGGAGAGGACAATTGACCTAACTAAGAACACACATTTATTAAAAATGCCTTTCAACATCAACTATTGATAAAAAAAATTGCAACATCAGTTTTTTGTCGTTGCAAATATACCCTTTGAACATCAGCTATTGATAAGCTTTAGCTAAATCTGTTAAACCAGCTTATTAAGTTGCAAATGAAAGTGCTTATGGTGTTGAATATATTTCATTTGGATGGATTTAATGTACTGCTCCTCTGTCTCTCTCATGTGTGTGTGGATAGATAATAATTTTTTTCTCAGTGTTGACACATAAGATTGTGAAGTTCATATAAATGATTATCTAAGATCTCATTTTTTTCCTGATTGCAGTCGCTACTCTGTGATCCAAACCCCAACTCTCCAGCAAACTCAGAAGCTGCGCGGATGTTTAGTGAAAACAAACGCGAGTACAACAGGAGAGTGCGTGAGATTGTTGAGCAAAGTTGGACCGCAGATTAATGAAAACAAACAACCATGAATACTATACAAGAGTAGGGGAATTGTTGAGAATAGTGGATTGCTGATTCATGGCCTACTTCTTGAGTACCTTTGGAACTTAAAGTTCAATGAATGTTTGAACAAACTTAAGAATTTGAACAGTTGTACTGCGAGCTGCTTAACTTTTTATTGCATTATATATTATGGATCATCTTCAGCTTCTTTAATATGCTGCATTTACAATTATCTTTGAATTGTTGGATAATGGCTGAACTTCATAAATTAAGGTCTTAAATGTTTGTCTAGTGAACATATATTTTTATATTTTTTTTGATGTGTATAGGTTAAAAAAAAATCAAATTTCGAAGTCATGTTAAAACCTGCTCCTTGAATAAGGAGACCCTAAAAGATTGATATGATTCACAATTGTCCACAAAAAGTGGGGAGTTGAATTCAACCACTCTTGTGGGTCCTGTTGTATCTCGAAAGGCATGACATAATCATATCTTTTGGGCTTCATGGCCCATCATTAGAGGCCCATTAAGCATTTGATAACTATCGTAGTCAACATGTTTACAAAGGACATAGTTGTTGTGCTTGGCTTAATTAAATAAACAAAAACAGCTTTTGGTAAGTCATTTATTATTTACTTAAAAACCTGTTCACCAAAGAGCAATTATGGCTTATAATCAATTTAATTACTGCTCCTAACAACGACTTGTAGCTGTTAAGTATTTGACAAACCAACTAACCTCTACGAAAACCTATAGCCTTCCCTTTCCTTATCTACGCCCAACGGCAACAAACAGTACCTTCTTTATTCATTAATTGCTTTATTTAATACCTAATCTATTTAATTATCCGTATTATTTCATCAAATTACCGTATTACCCCTCAATTCCACGCCAGACATAGTTATAGAATAGTAATTTAATGCGGGGGAAGCACTAAACGACGCCGTTCGACTGGAGCGTTCTCTTTTTATCATTGATTTTGCAGGTACTGTGCGGTGCGGTGCGTGCTGTGTCTCCATTTCAAACAGTGAGTGTGTCCTGACTTGGTAGCAGAGAGAAAAAATCGCCGGAATGCTCGTGACTCGTTGCTTCTCCATCTTCTTCTCCATGCATTGTAATCAATCTCGCCCCCTCCATCTCTGTTTCAGCTCTCTGTTTCTTTGTTTTGTTTCTATTTTCGTTTTGTCCCGTTCTTTAGATCTCCGAGGACTCACGGTTTGGTGTTATGTTTTTGTTTTTTTGGTTCAAGAGCTGCAGATTTAGGGTTTCCGTTTTCAGAACAGCCTGGTTCTGAGGTAATGCTCCGATCTTTTCTGGTTTCTTCGAATTTCAGCTGTTTTGTTTATACCTAAACCTGCTTGTCTCGTGGGTATTTATGAGCTGTTCTGGGTTTGTGTTATCTTGCACCGGGTCTGTGACTGTGTGTTGTATCTTTCTATTGTAGCTTCTCTTCAGTGTGAAAATGACTGACCGAGTGTTGAATATGGATTTTTAGCGGTTTATTTGGGGTATTTTTTTCCATTTGATTAGACTTCAGACTGATATCTCAAACAGTATCGACATAGACTGTGTTCGGATGTTGTCCTTTTCTGTGTGTCTTTATTATGGTGTATGCAGTGGAAGTTGAGCTACAGACTGTGCACTATAGTGATACTACCATGGTTGAACAAACAGTGCCAATTTCAAATTATTATGGTGTTTATGTGCTTGTAAGGGTGATTGTTTAATGATAATGCAGATCTCTATAAGTTGTTTCTGAAGCTTTGGATTACTTGCTTGCCACAATGGGAAAAACCCCTGGGAAATGGATCAAGAATCTACTAGGGAAGAAATCGTCAAAATCTAGCTCCTTGAAGAAAAGGGAGATTTTGGTAAGATATATTAAATGAATGATTTAAGCAATCCTTTGTTATTAGTTGGTATTTTGATTCTCGGGGCATGCAGAAAATGTTAAGAGCATTTAGTGTGTATTTGGTGAATAAGGTTGCTGGACTTTCGTTCTAATGGATGTAGGCATCACTAATTAGTGGATGTCCTAGACATATTTTGTGGGACCAATTAGATGTTTAAGTTGCTATGGCTATTTAAGATAATATAAGGAAGTAAACGCATGAGTTTGTTGTTTGGACAGACGTCTTGTTTTCTGTACTGTTGGGGAGCTAACCATTATATACTGGTGAATCAAACTTTTGGAAACAACGTTTTTCATAAGTGGCAAAGATCTGATTGTCATATGATGTAATTTGCTTAGAACTTTCTTTCATAATTTTATTTTAATCTTGTAGGTCGAGAAATGTGGCCTATATAAGACCTATATTTTTAATTTGCACAACCTTTATCTGTTTACACTCTGATTGGGAAACTGGTTATCTCTTGCAGAAGCCTGCAGATAAAGGCGAGGCATTGGTTTCTATTAATGAGCCATTGCCTGAGTTGCCTACAGAAAGTCCAGTATTTTTGCCACCAGTTCCTCATATTAATTCAAGAAATGAGGGTGATTCAGAAAAGGAAATAGCGATCGCGTTACAAAATCCTGAGGTTCCTCTTTGTCCTGCTAAGGAAAATGGCAATGCACAAACAACTACAAATTTTGCTACACCTGATGATTCTCAGAAAACCAGGCATGAACAAGCTGCTACCTTGGCACAGGCTGCTTTTAGAGGATATCTGGTAATCCCCTCTTCAAAGGTTCCTCTTTTGGTATCTATATTTTTGCCACTTCCTTTCTTTAGCTTGATTCATCTTCCTGAAACATGACTTTTATTTGGAAATTTTTCTAGAACTTTTATAGTTTTTTGTGAGTGCTACTATTCTGATGCTAACATGATATTTCTGAAGGCTCGCCGGGCATTTCGAACGCTCAAGGGCATCATCAAACTGCAGGCACTTATACGCGGGCATTTGGCTAGAAGACAAGCAGTTGCTACATTCTCTTGTGTATGGGGAATTGTCAAGTTGCAAGCATTGGTTCGTGGTCAAAAGGTTAGACGTTCTGATATTGGGATTGAAGCAAGTAAGATATACAGTCAAGGAAAGCTGCTGGTATGTTTCCAAATTTCATCAAGTTAATTACATTGGTGCAAATTGTGTCATGGCTTTGGTGCAAACATTAGTGCATATGATATGACTAAGTAACAGCAAATTAATTTCAGGATATTTATATGGTCACTTTGACATGATATATTGGGTGTATAATTTGAAATTTTATGCAGATGAGTAAGAGTAAAAAACCAAGTCTTGTGCATATATGACACAACATTTTGTAACTGATTTTTATGTTTTCCAAACTTTTCTTGTTGCATTTATTCATTTATTTGTGTTTTCAGGATGCTAAATATGCTAATTCTTCTGGATTAAGTTTATCTACTCGGGCAAAAAGGTTGAGAAAAAATGCCTATATTCAGAAGGTAAGTGTTTATATGTTACTATGTTAATGGAAATATCTATTCCTTTAGATGAGTCACTTTCTCAAGGATTACCAGTTCAGCTATGTTAGTGAAAGAAACAGTCAAATTTTGCTTTTTAAAGATTGGAGTTCATAGTTGTTTTCACGGTTTATTTGCTATTGGATGCTTATCTGTTGTCACAACTAAGAATAAAAAGGAGCGTTTGATCTGGTAATTCAATCAATAACTATTGCTGTATATAACCAAAAGAGTTCAGGTAGTTGGTCCTGTCTTTCCACCCATGCAGCAATAGGTTAAAGTGTGTAATATATGCATCAACTAGTAACTTGTATTGCACCCAAGCACAGTTTAGGAAACCATTTTTTCTTAATTAGAATTAGACATTGAAATGTGCATATAATTTCTGTTGCTTGAATTTTATAATCAAAGGGTATGACATAACATCACATATTTTCATTACTTGCAGCTTCTGGCTACATCACCCACTGTAATGCCTTTACAACTCCAGTATGGTCCTGGTGAAGCAAACTCTGCTGATGAGTGGCTTGAACGATGGACAAAGTCACACTTCTGGGTACACCGTCCTCAACCAAAGAAGAATCAGGATCCAAAGTCCCAGACAAAGCGCACTGGCTTGAGAACAAAAGAAACTGACCAGAGCAAGCCAAAACGAAATATTCGAAAACCATCCACTGCAAGTGTTGAAAATGGGATGAATCGTTCTGCATCTGAGTCTGAAAAGCGCAAACGTAATATTGTCAAGAAAGTTTCCAGTCATGCTACAAATCCAGCTCGGGAACACCCATCAGCTGAGAAGGACAAGGTTAAGCGTACTTTAAGAAAATCCTCTGATTCCACAAAGGATGTCTCTAAGAAGTCAGAGGTTGATGATGAGAAAACAAAGCCCAATTCAGGCAAGGCAGTAAATTGTCCAGCCCCTGATGTCACTGAGCATGGGACTGGCACCATTGATTCTGCTGAGATTATTATGAAAGATATGGTAGTGACATCAGAACAGTCTGATCTTGAAACAAGCCAGAACCTCCCAGCAGCAGATGGTTTGGTTGATGAGCTACATGACCTGGCTGTGGTTGATGAGCAACATTTGGAGGAGAATGGTAAAACTGAAAACATCCAAGAGTCTGATAAGGAGCTGAACTCTAATGATGGCCATATCAACAAGGAGAACCTGAAAAATAGCCAGAGAAGAGCATCTTTACCTGCAAATGTTGATCCTCAGGAGAACGGGTTGCACAGCACACCAAAATTGCCCAGTTACATGGCACCAACTGAATCTGCAAAGGCAAGACTGAGAGGTCAAGGCTCCTCCCCACGATTTTCTCTAGAGGGGGTTGAGAAGAACGGTACAACCAGGAGGCTTTCTTTGCCGTCTTCTAATGGAAAGTTTGCTACACCATCACCAAGAGCACAGAGATTGATCCAAGCCAGTGGTAAGGGAGTGGTCAAGAGCGACAGATCTCTTACTTCTTCCAGAGATGGTGGCATTAAGAACTCTTGGACCTGAGATTTTTCATATGGCTTTTCGATGCCTTATCTATTTCTATCTATAAGCACATTGGATCTCTTGTGTATATTTAGTTGACTGTTTAGTAGCCGAGCTCATCTGGAGTACATTGGTGCTAGTTTTTGATTTTGTTTATTTGGATGGGATCCTTATTTCTGCTAAGTGAATTATTTACTTGTTTTATTTACATTCCAGTGTCTTTAAGTTTACAGGCAACTATTTGAAATCTTAGTGAATTAGAACTGCACTCTGTTTTTATCTATTGAAGCATCTTACTATATCTCATCTTGATGTCTCCCATTACTTGTTGATTAGAGTTGAAGAAAGATGTATATATGACCGTTGAAGCAGCAAAGTATTTGGACTCTTTTACATGACGACTCCTACATTGTTGTTTCTACTTTCTCGTGCCATTTCTCGATAAACTATGTCTCGTTTCAGTCAACTTTTGGGTGTGAATTTACATGAGGGTATTTTCAGCATTTCACATCCACGAGTTGACGGAATTGAGTAAATGAGATTTTCTCTAGAAAGTACAAAAATTCGAGTCACAATAACGGTATGAAATAAATTCTTCTGAGTCACAGTAAGATACAAAATTGCTTTAAAGCTACACTTACATGCCCAAACAACAACCTATACATAGAACAAGCTACACAAATTTACTTACACAACAGATAAATATCTATTTCACAGATCATCGACGCAAGCGAGGAGATTGGCGGTGCAATGGCAATGGGGATGCAGAAGGTGCAACATTTGGAGACCGATGCCTCAACGGGGACTTCCTGACAGCAGCTGAACCCGTCTTGTGCTCTGACTGAGAGTACTTCATCCCATTTTGGGGAGATTCAAGCTGTTCCAGTTCTGCTAAAACCTCAGACATCTTCGGCCTTGCTTTAGCTTCACAGTTGAGGCATTGTAAAGCAAGAGTTGCAGCTGTGAGGGCTCCTTTCTGAGGGTACTGACCTTCCAGCTTGGTGTCCATGATCCTGAACAATCTTCTCTTGTCCCTCAAATATGGCTTTGCCCAGTCCACAAGGTTCTGCTCCAGACCAACTTTAGATCTATCCACCACGTGCCTCCCAGATAATAATTCTAACAGCACAACACCAAAGCTGTATACATCGCTTTTTGCAGTCAACCGACCTGTTCAGCAACCGAAATCATGTAAAACTATGTTGCATACACTGGCATTGTGAATAAATGTATTGTATATCAAGAAAGGAAGCCAAAAAATTAAAGCTTTCTTAATATGTACCGATATTATCCTAATACATGAAGAAATTTGGAGGGTTAATTACACTTAGCTATAACTAAGTTTACACGAAAATTTCACGGAGCTCTTTTTCACCAAAAATGACGAAAATACCCTTGACCCTAATCTCAAAAAATGTCATTTTTCATATTTATAATAGTTTTATCTAAGGAGTCATTTTGCATCCAATCAAAATATTTTGGGTAGTTATGAAGTCTTTTTGAGATTAGGGTCGAGGGCATTTTCGTCATTTTCTGGCAAAAAAAAGCTATGTGTTTTTTTTTTGAAACCTACGGTAGCTGGAAAAGAATTTGGAACTTAGATATAACTAAATGAAAAATGTGTAAACTTAGGTGTAGATATGTGTAACTAAGCCAAATTTGTAATTTAGACTAGTCAGTATATGGGAGTACAAATATCAAATATGTTACATTTCTTCTACTTATGAAGTGTAGAGGACGGGAGAAGTAAAATGGCCAATTCAAAGAATCACATTCAGGTTTCACATAACATATATCTCCCGAGTTCAAATTTCAACAGAAAAAGCTCAAATATAACTTGTTCATGGGGAATTCAACAAACCTGTAGCGACATACTCAGGTGCAGCATAACCTTGAGTACCCATCACTTGAGTGGAAACATGGGTCCTATCACCAGTGGGGCCTGCCTTGGCCAAACCAAAGTCAGAGAGTTTTGCATTGAATTCCTACACCATTGATGAGCAATCAGTGTAAGTATTATAGTAAACCGGATCATTAACAACAAAAATTACAGCTTAAGTAACAAAAAATGGTAACCCTTTCAGCATACCGCATCTAGCAGGATATTAGCAGCTTTGAAATCACGATATATAACTTGCTCTTCAGCGTCATGAAGGAAAGAGAGTCCTCTAGCAGCTCCTATGGCCACTTTAATCCTCAGTGCCCAAGAAAGTGGTTCCAACCCTCCTGCAATAAAATTCAAATGTCTAAGATTAACAAGTGTTCTTCAATCCATTCCCATGGAGTTTCTTAATGGCTCAATGAAAAGCTATAAAATTTACAACCATGGGTTCCTATTAAATTTACAGGAACAAATTACTTACTTCTAAATAGGTGATTCTCTAAGCTGCCTTTGGGCATGAATTCATAAACCAAAAGCCGGTTCTCACCATCCGAGCTGTACCCAATTAGTTTAACCAAATTTGGGTGATGAAGTTGGCCAAGATAATTAACTTCTGTCTGGAACCAATTTAACATCAGTGTATGGACCAAAAAAGGAGACAAAACAAACAGATAAATCATAAAGAAGAAACCTACCAACCACTCTTTGTGGCCTTGGAGACCTTCTGGTCTAAGCTTCTTTACAGCAACAACCATTCCTGACCCGGGTTTTGCAGCAGCAAATGTGTGTGCATCGATCCATCCTTTGTAAACACAACCGAACCCTCCTTCACCGAGAAGACTGTCTGGACGGAAATTTCTGGTGGCATTCTTTAGCTCATTGAAGGAGAAGGCTTTCAGATTTGGAGATGACAATATGTCACCTTCGGATCTGGGTGTAGGAAGACTTGAAACATTACTCTTATCAGTGTAAGATGGAATTGTCAGGGTGGAAGGAACTGAAGTTTTGCTGGAACTTTTTGACACTGCCAATATTGGAAATAGGAAAAGGAAATGTCATGATAATTGCATAAAACAAAAAGTGAAAACTTCCTTTTATATATATATATAGCTAAAAGCTATTGAATTCAATATTTATAACGTTCCTCATTAGGTAGACAAGGACCTCCTTAATTCACTTGTGATTCATATCCAGTGGAGCTATATCAAACCAACTAAAACCAGAACACATACATCTATTGCAGAATACAAACAAAAAAAAAACTAGTTAGCAAATTAAGTGAATCAAGTATATATCTTCAGTCCATTTGAAACTCATAAACGCCCAATAAACACTAAAATCCCAATAAATTCTAATAACCCGCTACACATCAAGAACAGAAGAAGATCAGGATCCACCAAAAAAAGGGTTTTGAGGGGGGAAAAAACACCCCATATCCCCAAACAGCAATCTAGCAGGCAAAGGGATTGATTTCAGAAATTAAAACCAGAATAAACAAAACAAGCAAAATTCAGGAAGAAGAAACATCTGGTAAAACAAGTAATCGACACCCAACGAACAGCCTCGTTCTTATCATCTATTAAGGCCACAATCAAATTCAAAAGTAACCCATGAGAGACATGTATGATGTTAATTACCAGAATGGGTGTGGGTGTTATCGACTTTAGCTGAAGAATCTAAGCAATTGCCCATCTGGGTTCTTCGAGGACAGAGCTATCTGAGTGATGGAGTGCTTGTTGGAGCTATAAATTGAGACCCAGAAACAGAGACCTTGTTTCCTGCTATTAGTAGAGAAATTTCCTTAATGTAAATGGTGCGCGTAAGAGTGTGAAAAGACACTGTCTCTCAGAAAAAGGAGAGAAAGGAATGGTCTTCGCCTTCGGCTTCATTGTTCTTTTCTCGGTGGGCCAAATCCATTTGTTTTGTTTGCCCCTCTCCTCTGTGCCCCTGGTATCAAGTTCGATCCTTTAACTTAGACCAAATTGCCCCTATCAATTTAACAGTGTTTTTTTGTGTGTGATGAGATCAGATAACCCGACTTACCGTTTATGATTGTTCTTATTGATCTTAATTTTATGAGTAATTTTATTTTGTTGGTTTGTTCAAACAAACTTATTAGAGTGATTATCAACCAATGAAACATGTTGATGTCATTATCAAGTGGTTAATTTTGCAATTGAGGGATGATTGACATTTTACAGGGAAAAAAGAGAGGCTTGGAGTGCAAGTTAAGTTGAAGAATTTGATAGGCATTTTCTGCTTGATTGATATATATTTGTTGTTATCACCATGTGAATTAACCATAGGAGTAGGAGACATGTTATGTTTTAAAAATAATGGTTTTACTTTGAAAGTTGACATAAATTCATGTTAATAAATTAATGAAGTTGACAAAATGAAACTTGAACAGTTACTCTAGAAGATGATTCATCACATACTTATTACAATCAAGATAATTTTCTATTATAAATCATTTTTCTCCCATCCCACATCATTTTATGTAAACCATTGATAAAATTGTAATCAAACATAAGAATTAATTTTTCTAGATAAAGATGTTTTGAATCGTTTTACGAAAATTACTAAAAAACGGTAATTAAACATAAGAATAAACACGCCAATTTTTTTTATAAACCTATTTAAATTCATCACCATCGAGCTTTAAATTATGTTCACGTTATTCAACAGGTAACATCAATGGGCCAAAAAAAAATAGCAATGTCGTGTTTGGCTTAGCAAACGAGGTCAACGGACTACGACACTTTGACTTTTCTGTGTCACGGTTAGAATTTAGGTGGTGGTGGTGTTACGACTTTATCCTGCCATTCATTTTATATTGCTCCAAGTCGAAAATGGGTCTCTCTAAAGCTTTTATTTAATAAACAAAACAAAAAAAATCTTACCTTTGACCAAATCATATTGGACCTACCATTTTTTTAACCTATACTTTTAAGCACACATGTCACCTAAACCATATGGTATAGATATGATAAGCCGAATATATTTTTAGAACCCACTTGCAAGTCGTATGTATGAAATCACTAATCAAGTGAGAACACATTACCAGCCACAATTGACTTCCTCACTTTGGTCCAATCTCGTTGGAATATTTGGATTCATGAATACTCTCATATTTAATACCTGTATAAATAACAGCGTTATCGGGTAAATAAGAAGACAAAATTCTTTTAATAACAAAATATTTCGAATCCGGTGATGATCATACAATGCTCTCCACATAGTTGAGTGTGTGATGTGAGACGAGATAGAGATTCAAAATCTTCAGGTATAGTGGGTCGAGGTTAAAGAAAATTAAAGTATCGAAGAACAAGATAACACAGTAAAATATGAAACCTGCCCCGTTTCGATTATCATATAAACAATGTTAGAAATAAAAATGATTTGGTGCATGCTGCTCTTTAAATGAC
>JAYMSU010000033.1:0-22129 GCA_036897765.1 Erodium chrysanthum | reverse complement strand
AATAAAATACGTTTTGTCATATTAAAGTTTTATTTGTTTGAAAATGAGATGGATATTGAAAAACATAATAATTTGTAATCAAATCATTTTTTGGAATAAAAAATACGATGATGAACCAATCTGTGTCTTAAAAAATCTCAAGTAGAGAAGATTATGATAAGGTTAGAATAAAATGATTTAAAAAAGAAGAAGAAGATATGACGTGGAGACCTCTACGCCGTTGCTTTCAACCCAATAATCTATATATTTTTTCTGTCTCTTATATAGTAATCAAAGTATCTCTCTCTCTTCGTTCGATTCTTTTCCGAAATAAGAGCACCGGAGAGTTCGTTTTGGTTCCGACAAGACTCCGATAAGGTTGGAAACCTAAGTTCCTGTGCTGCTGCTAATTAACTGCTTCTTCCGAATGGCTGCTCCGTTACAACAACCTCGTATCCTTCTAATTTTGTGATCGATTTGTCTCGTGTTCTTATCTTGAGCTAATGACTGACTGATAGAATTGTCTGTTTTTGGTCTGAATTTCATGTTTGTATGCCTGATTTTATTTTCTTTACCATCTTGAATTTGTGAGGAATGATTTTACTTTTTTGTTGGAGTATAAACTGTGATTTTCCCATTAATTTTCTGTTCAATTGGTTATTAATTATGGATTAGGTGAGTTTTTTTTAGTTCAATAGTTTCTCTAACATGATATGAGAACTAGTGATTAATAGTTCGGTCTAATCGGTTGTTAGGAAATGGTTGGTTGATTTGGTTGTAAATTTATATGTTTGATTGGTGATGTTAGTGGTTCTTGGAGTTTTATCCATGCTTTAATGATTGGATACAATACCTTGTTTTTGCTCGGTTTTTATGATGAATCTTTGGTTTTACTCATCTAACAGTAGAAGATCGAGCTATAGATATGTTCCTTTGTATGTATGTATCTTTTTTCATGACTTGTTTGGGACTTAACTTGATTGCTTGCTCAGCTCTGGAAGAAATGATGAGGAACCTTAAAGTTGACCCTTCTGCTGATATGGTAATTTTGAACTATTTTAATTTTCTTTTCCTTTTCGGTATTGGTTAACTGTATTATGTATGCATGCCCGATTATATGTGTAAATATGTTTGTTTTTTGTTGATAGCCGATAAACTTGAGCTCCCAAGTATCATTGACTTTATCAGAAGCTTTACTTTCTCCATCAGGATTTTGCATATTTTACATGAAAAACAGATTTGAGGAACCATTTGAGTCTGTATATGATATATGGGTTGAAATTGTTAAAAATGGCCTTGCCTTACCATGATCAATATTTTTTTGTGATTTTGACGTGTATATTTATGTAGGGTTCTTTGAAGGCTGAAAGGCCATCAGATGAAATATCCTGTATATCGTCATCAGGAGATGCATCAAGCAGTGTTAAAGGAAATGATACAGATCATGAATCATTGTTGGCAAATGATCAAAGTGTTCCATATCAAACCAGTGGCTATTACACTCACAGCTATCCAGGTTTGTCATGAAAAGTCAATGCACACTTCTCTAGTTTCTAGTCTTTTCATTTGTGTTGATCCCGTATTTATGTTTTCACATCTTACATTAGCGTGATGCAGGTTTCGGTGGTGGCGTTGGTGAGCACGGATATTATGTTAGTGGTGACGGGTCGGAGGTTCAGTATCCTGTAAGTCTAAGTTGCACACTATTCGAATTAGAAATTATCATGGACTTTGTTCTCCACATAGTAGTGCCTCAATAGTCCATGCATGGCTTGTTAATTTATTTTGTAAAAATGATCTAAATGACCCCCAACTTTCAAAAAACCTTCAAAATTAGTCCTCCAAACTTGCAAACGTCAACCAATTTAGTGCACTGATTGGTGGATTTGATTCAGAAATTAGCATACAGTGCATTCATATTTTTTGTTATTTATCTATTATCTGCTCTACAAATGCTTTCTTGGTATGAATGTTACTCTATTTTTACGTTAAGAAGATGCAGATCATAGCATTTTCCTTGTTGTATTTAATATTTCTAAAGCAATTGACCCGATGTTCGTTTTTGTGTGTGTTTTTAGGTCATGCAAGCGGATAATGGATCGGTTATGTATTTCATGCCAGAACTTGGATATCAGCCAGGTTACTCTGCTTACAGTCCATACCAACCTATGTATACAGTTGGTATAGATGGACAATATTTCAATCAACATGCTTATCCGTCAACTCACGTGCTTCAACCATCTATTATTTCCCCCGGTTATCTCCCTTACACAGACACTTCCTCATCACCCTATTTGTGTGATCCTTCTTGTCTTGTTGGCAATGGGGCATATGGAAATAACATCAGCACAAAGCTAGAAAATTCAAACTCCAAATCTAGTTTATCTTCATCTCGGACTACACTCCCGAAAACTTACAAATCTTCCAACTTCTCCAACTCGTTATCGAACAAAAAGAGCTCCTTGTCACCGCTAGATGTTTCATCCTATCGTGGCGTGCGGGGTCAACTAAAATCAACTAACAAGATGTTCTATCAAAGCAGTACTGTGAATTCGAAAGCAAATGCAAGGAGTTGGGTTGTAACTGAGAAGCCAAAGACAAGAAATGGAGCTGATAGTGATTTTGGTTTGCTTAACGAGAAGAACCAGAACACTAGGACAGTCAATTCCTTAGATCCTTCAATCTCTTGTGGAGATACTCAGTCTGCGGTCGCTGATGTCATTGAAGATAGTAGTATTATAGGTTCTACCATTACGAGGGATCAATATAACTCTCCAGACTTTCCAACCGAGTATGATCATGCATTGTTCTTTGTAATCAAATCTTATAGCGAAGACGATGTTCATAAGAGCATCAAGTACAATGTGTGGGCTAGCACCCCTAACGGCAATAAGAGGCTTGATAACGCATTTCAGGACGCACAACAGAAGACGACAGACAGAAACAGCAAATGTCCTGTGTTCCTATTCTTTTCGGTATGCTTTGTTATTGAAAATTTATTTTAAATCCTTACCTAAATATGTTTGCAGGCATGTTGATGTACCTTTTAGGGGACATAGTGTTTTTCTATCTTGTGATATACATGATTTGCAGTTTACTACCCTGAGCATTGAAGTGTGCTAATTTACTAAATATGGCAGTTTACCACCCTACACTTTAGGTGTGCTAGTTTACTATTCTATACATAGTGCTTGTTGCACTAATGCAGTGTATATTAACTTGTATAAAATTGGTTACTTTTAGGGTTTCGAGAATACAAAATGCGGAAATTACGCTTTTACATGAGGTGGTTAAGCAAGAGAAGACACAATTTCAACATTTCATACTGTCTAAACCCTAAATTTGATGGATTTTATACAACCTAACTGAGTATAACAAATTCCAAGTATAGGGTAGTAAAGTGGCACACTTAAAAAGTTCAGGATAGTAAACTGACATATTTAAAAATTGATAGTAAAACATGATAATGTTATTTCCCCCTTTTCTTTATGATTGCTATGTTTTATAAAGTGAAGAGCATTTTGATTTCAATCCATAACTGGTGGTTTAGGTGAATGCAAGTGGTCAATTTTGCGGAGTAGCTGAGATGATTGGGCGAGTGGATTTCAATAAAAGCATGGATTTCTGGCAACAAGACAAGTGGAATGGATATTTCCCCGTCAAGTGGCATATTATAAAAGATGTTCCGAACCCACAGTTACGACATATAATACTTGAGAATAATGAGAACAAGCCTGTTACCAATAGCAGGGACACACAAGAGGTATGGATATGACTAATCCAAATCTGAACGCTTAATATTCATCGGTACTTACAATCTTCCGTGCAGGTGAAGTTTCGACAAGGTATTGAAATGCTAGACATCTTCAAGAACTACAAGTTGAATACATCTGTACTTGATGACTTTGACTTTTATGAAAGCCGTGAGAAGGTGATGACGGAGAAGAGAACAAGGCCAGCGTTGCATCATTTTGTTAATGCACAGGTTTGTCTCCTCCACCCTAAGTTCCTCTGAACAAATATAGGGTCATTGTTTAATGTGTGTGGCAGGCGAAGGTGGATAAACTATCGAACATTATACCGGTGACATATCCCGTTAAGAAGAGAAACGATGAGGTGGCTGGCATAAATGACAAAATATAAGGATGTCATCTAAACAGATGAAGAAGCCCAATCCGGCGATGGGCAAATAAATGGTAATTGAAGTGGAAAGCAAGGTGAACAGAATATGAAGATGTAAGCAAGGTGAACGGAATATGAAGATGTTGATCAGAAAGCTAAAGGGAACAGATTAGTGAAAAAGATATTGATGATTGTTATGTGATATATCTACTGAAATCTTCTTAATGTTCTGTTATTGCTTTTTAACCTATCCCAAAAGGTCCCGACTCCTATGTGAATTTAAGATAATTGATCCATGCTTATAAATGACATCAGATTTTCTTTTTATTGGATAAATTCTCATCCTTAACTCTGGAACAGTACAAGAAGAAAGAAGAAAGAGCTAACTTAAAGAACTAGAGCTGATACCCAAAGATCAGATCCATTTCCTTCCTTGGTACATTGTTCAAGAAAGAGGTGCTTTTAATGTTAATATATAACCTAAAAAGAGACCATAAAGTTGACAAATTATCCCATACAACAAAAATTCACAAGTGAAAGACCCTTTGTATTACCCCTAACAGGCGCACGCACACATATTGATTACCTGCAAAATCATGGACATCTAAGATCCCCAGTTCCGAAAAGCTCTATTGAAGTCAATGAACTAAAAAAAGAGCCAATAGATCCATATAACACTAATCTATAAACAGAACGATTAGTGTCAATAGCAACCGCCAAGAATGGGCCACCAAATATGTTTTATATTCATGATCCCTGACCATGTTCAGGAGGTGCTTGTCCACGCCCACTACCTCTTTGACCAATACGTCCACGCACTGCACGGCGTGCCAAGGCTCTTCCACGAACTCTAACCTGTGAGGGAGGAGTCACTCCAGGGGCCACTCCAGCCTGTCTTAGCACGGCCCTCTCCTTTGCTCTTTCTTGAAGATTCACAAGTCTTGAGGCGCTGCTATTCACTGGCGAGACAGGTTTCACCTCATCCGCTTCTGCCGGGACACTGGAACTGGTAGCCTGTTTCAGGACATTAGCATCTGCAGCAGCAGCTGCCGACGTACACTCATCTGGATTGGTGTCCACAACCTGATCAGTCTCTACAAGGACCTGATCATTACCATCGTTTGACTTATCAGAACCTTCAGCGGTGTCTTCAATTAGTTCCCCTTCTTCATTCTTGTCATCAATTAAGGCTTCAGGAGAATTGGGCTCACAAAAATCTGCAGTTCCAGTAACTATAGCTTCCTCGTCAATCCTAGTTGGTGAGGCCACAGGAGTCATTGCAATGTGATCTGGACTTTCTGTAAGTATAGGCATGTCTCCACCAGCCTCTAGATCAGTAGAATCAGGAATCTCTCCCTCTTCTTTCTCACTACCAGATTCCATCTGTTGATTGTCTTGTTCAGCTTGATCTGTTAAAACATCATCCACCATGTCTGCCTCATTTGCACCATCTAGATTCTCCTCCAGCACATTGGTTTGGTCATCGGTTTGGTCATCTTGACCTGTGGAATCCAACTGCTGGGGCTCTTTCGGCTCCTCCTCCGCTTTCTCGGTAGTCTCTGCCTCCTCGGGTTCCATGACATCATCATGGGTAATTTCAGGTAAATCCCCAGCAGCATCAGAAGATTCTTCAATGGCTTGTAATGTCACAACACTTTCCAAAGGAGTGCTGGATTGTCCTTCAGCAACATCTCCAGGGGTGTCTGAACTTTTGGACTTTTTCTGCACAGGTGCTGCAACATCTCCACTGCTCTCGACTTGGGTGTTGGGGTCTTCTTGTACTTCAGAAGTTGAAGCAAGACGTTTGCGAATCACTGATTGGGACTGGGTCTGTGAAATCAGGTTGACTTGAGTTTCGGTGTCTTGAGAAGGTGCAGGCTTCACATTACTGTTAGATCCATCAATCTCTGACATCTCTGTATCACCTTGTGGTTCTTCAGGCTTCCCAAGGCGAGGACGGACCAACCTCCTCGCCATTTTACGGGTTTCTACACCTGCTCTGGCCAATGTAGGTCTCTTCTCATTGACTTGTGTAGCTTTACCTCTCAAGGGACTTGTGGCGGTAACTGGGGATGGTGCCACAGAAGATGCACTCCGAGGCGCTTGAGGAGGAACTGCTCTACCTGCTCAAGGAAAGAAATATAACAATCTTCAGACCACAAAAGCTATGTAAATATAAATAAATATGAATTTACAAGGCATGAAATAAGTGGAATAAGAAGATAAGGACCTGCGTCAGTGGATATTGAACCATCTGCAACAACAGAAGTGTCTGCAGAAACAACAGAAGCACCAAGCCCGCC
This sequence comes from Erodium chrysanthum, assembly GCA_036897765.1. NCBI lineage: Eukaryota > Viridiplantae > Streptophyta > Magnoliopsida > Geraniales > Geraniaceae > Erodium > Erodium chrysanthum. Next base: position 15,725 of record JAYMSU010000033.1, on the reverse strand, counting down.
GGAAACTAAATTGGCTGCCTTTTCAAATTTTTCAACAGCTAAAACATATGCAGCAGCAAGATCATCCAATGCAGTCCCAGAAAGTAATTGAAGAACTGAAGTACCCTGAGAAAACTCATAAACATGAGTTTATTGATATACCATGAAGATAGAAGAGTACAGATGAAAAAGATGTAGACCAGGAAACTAAACTGTTCAAACAGTGCATTACACTGAGGCTATATAAGTATACACAAGTGATAATTTGAATAAAATGTTACCTCTGGAAGACTGGCTTCAGCATGCTTGAGTTTATCAAGATCTTCTGAAAGCTGCTTTATAGCCTGCCTGTGCTTCTCCAATTCATTTACATACTTGGCCTTCTCCTGAAATCCACAAAATAAAAACAAATTTGAATTCCCAGACTAAAATACACCATGCATATGTATTTTTATGATAGCAAAAGATATGTGGTAACGGTGATTATTTAGTCAAGAAGTACAAGTATGGAACACTAAAGTAAACAAAGCCAGCATGTTTGTCACTAACTACTATAATGTTAAAACACATATTCCCTCCTCGAAATAAGTGCCCCAACAGACTTCATAAATATTAATTACTCTTATATAGCAAAAGAGATGTGTCCTAAAGGTGATTATTTTGTCAACAAGTGTATGCAAAGCAATAGTAAACAAAGCCAGCATGTTTGTCACCAGCTGCACTAACGATAACATACACACCCACCCCAAAACAAGGGTTCCAACTGACCACTTGAAATATCAAGGGTTCAAATTTTAGTGAGACTTTCCACCCTTTACACCCATGTGCCATCATGTTCCCATTAGTCAATCTGTTACTATAAACTTATGCGGTCTGCTTATTTTGCGGTATTCGTTCCAGGAAGGTGAGAACTTATTTTGGGACGAAAGGTGTAGAATGAAAAAAAAAAGCATCCAAAAATAAGATAGATGCTGGTCAACCCACCTGTTCAACATTATTAAAGGAATCTTTAATCGCCTTTTCACTTTTCAAACGCCTTGCTTTCTCCATGCGGCTGTCTTCCTTCTCTTTCCTCAACTCTTCTCTCTGCCTCTCCAGATGCTTCTCCAGAATCTGAGTGGAGTGAAAAAATGAAAATTAGAAGTAATAGGTAAATGAAGAAGGCCAAGATTCTACTCTACACACCTGTATTTTAGTGTCCTTTTCTTCTTTTTCTTTAATGGCCTGTTCACCAGTAGCATCCCCCATGGACCTCTTCCCTGGAGTAAAAATCAAGATGATAAAATTAGAACTAAAGGCCAGAAAATGTCCTCACCAAGCTTCTAAAAGATAAACAACCACCTTGTTTAGCATCTTCAAGCTGCTTCGCTAGCATTTGATTCTCTCTTCTCATTTCTTCCTTCTCCTTTGACAAACTTTCAAACCTCCTCTGAAGGATGAAAATAAGCCAACAAATTGTAGATGGTTATAAAACGTTGAATAGAAAATAGCACACAACAGCTCAACTTGAATAGAAAATGGCTATAAAAAATGCAACCACCTTAAAATTGATCACCATCTTCCTTTGCTTCTCCACATCCAATTTTAGATGAGCCTGTATTAAAATAACAATGTAACCATCTGAATGGTGTAACAGGCAGTTAATCACATTTCTACACTAGAGAAGATTAAAAAAAGTGAATGTTCCATACCTCAACTTGCAAAATGTCAGTTATTCGTTTCTCCCTTTCAGTCAATTCCAATCTACATTTAGTAACATCTTGCTCCAATTGTGATATTGTGCCCTGCTTTCCAGAAACAACCTTCTTGAACTCCTCTATTTGAATGTCTTTGTCTTTCAATTTTGCCTTGCGTCGAAGGAAACACAGAATAAACAATCAGTCAACTGAACATCAGAGCTGGTCATTCTGGTGGACAGGTCATGTTGATAGAGGTTGAGCACACAATATAAGGGCAAATACAAATATCGCAAGTTTCATATATTAAATGAACAAAAAATGGGCTAGTGATAAATGGGAGCAGCATAGCATATTATATCAATGTGTTATGGGCCACCATGACAAGAACCAAAACATTCAAGTTAGTTGATTCAGGTTGACATGGCTGAACACAACCCAAAAAGGTTACATAACACAAAAAGGTTACTTTAAAGTGCATTATCATGTTTATAAAACCACATTCAGGAAGGGGTTAGAGAATACAAATAAAAAACATGCCAAACAGATTACATAGAAAGGGATCAAATAGTAACATACTTGAAGAAGCCCAACATCTTCTTTCATGCGGTCATAATCTTCAGCACTAATATTTCCACACCTTGCAAGCACCTTCCATGAAGACATAAAATTAGTGACTGCAAAACAGATCATGTAAAAACAGAAGCATCTAAAATGTGCAGTACTTCAGATATCCTCTGTTCCAACTGATTCTTTTCCATCCTTAGGCTTTCAATCTCTTTCTTAGAAGCTTCAACCTCCATTTCTCTCCCCCTCAGTAAACTTTCAAGATTCTCATATTCAGCCCTAGCTTTCTGAGCTACCTCACGCAATTTCTGGTATCAAATCAAGTTAAGCTCCATCAGAATTGAATGCCATTAAACAGAATGCAGTATCTAATCATTAAAAAAACACTTCACCCTAACCATACCAGGCATTCCTCAAAATTGTGTTTGTTTTCTTCTCTAAGTTGCATATTGCTCTCACGCAGCAGGCTCATTTCTCTGACCTGCAAATGTAGTTTGACAATATAGTGTTAGGTAATAGGGAAGGTAATAAAAACAGAAAGATACTCAACATGATTCTTGAAGAAACAGTATGACCATCATACCCTAGTACCTAAGGAAAAATGATAATCACCTGAAATTGTAATGACTTTATCTCTTCCTCTGTGAACAACATTGTTCTAGAATTAGACCTCTCAGTGTTAAGTGAGGTCTGAGCTGTCTCTGCTGCCTTGAGAGCACTTTCAAGCTGCATGGTAATCAAACGACATTCAGCACATATATAGATCTACACAGCACTATCCAGATCAAACGACAATGAAAAAAATAGTTATTTCCTATGCATAAGTATTCACTTCAAAATTAACCAGAATTAATAATGACCAACTAATATTTGAGAAAAAAACATCAGCTTCATCTATCTTAATTAACTCACTATACCACAAATGAATAAAGGCCCCTCATTAGAAAAAGAACAAAAAAAGTCATTTACATTATAGCACAATGAAACAAATTTAGGAACTACAACAAAATAATGCATTAAACACTGCATAGATTATGTAAAGAAAACAGGCATATAAGAAAAAGTCAATAACTATCTGAACTTAATACAGAAATTACAGTCTCGTTATCAAAAGTTGAAATGACATACTTGTGTTTGCAAGCGCAGCTTCTCCTGTTTCAGCAAAGAAATTTCCGTTTCTGCCTGTTGAAGAGAGTATGCATTAGTACCAATGGCTTATATTGCAGAAAAAGAAATACGCTAACGATGCTTACTATTTCCTTCGACCGGCGGAGATAATTTATCACATTCTGTAAGCCAGAATCAGAGGCTCCTTCAGTACTTGTGCTAGAAGAAGAAACTCCAGCAGAACTACGATCCTTCTCAGCCAATTGGATGTGCAAAGCCTCAAGTCGGCTGTGAAGAATTTTGTTCTGCAGAATGAAAGTGAAGGTTAGTACTTCTTCCGCTGAATGAGGATACTGTGCTATAATATAGCCGGCAAACCATCAAAATCGCTGTTTAGGAATCTTATTCCTTTCTACTTGATCTTGACATGTATATAAAAGAAACAAAACTTGGAATTTCCTTTGCAAATTTACATGACAGAATCTTATGATCAAATTGGTAGAATTTCATTCAGGAAGCACTTTTTTCTTTAAATGAAAATAATAGCACAAGAACATAATACAACAGCTATGGCATACTTAATCCCGACTCCACAAAGTAGTACAATGAGTAGGATAGCACAAACCTGTTCATTGATTTCGGTGTACTTCTTCTCGGCTGCATTCTTCGATTCTTCCAACATTGTCTTCTCGATGTTCCACTTAGACTTCAGCTCATCCTAATAAACAGAGCCAGAACAAAACAATATGGCAACCTTCGTTACTATCCTCAGTGCCAAAATCATAGAAATTGAATATACAAAAATAAACTATGCATTCAATTGTTTCACAGCTAAACCATTAAGCTATTCACAAACAAACATGAATACTCTGCTTTCTTTACTAATTGGTAAATGACAGCGGTTAGAGTGAGCAGAAAAACACACATTCAACCCTACAAAACAGTAATCCAGAATTTCAAGTAAAACACTTGACTTCTCTGAGGTCGGGTCCTTCGGACTTCACCAAAGACGAATGCAGAACTTTGGAGATTGAGCAGAATAATCACCAAAAATATACATAATAAGTACACTTAACAACTGTTCATAAAATGAATGGTTTTATTCCAATGATTCGAGAGAGAAAACTTTGTAAACATAAGAAAAAACGATAACATCAAAGAAAATTGTTCTCAGCAATTAAAAACTGACAAACTAATGGTCCAGGCAAATGCTAATATTCTGCTTCATGTGCATGAAAACATACTTCGAAGACCCTCAGCAAAGTAATGGATGGAATACACAGCTGCTAAAAGTTCAAATTCAAAATGATGACAGATATAATTTGAATTTCCTACACAAAAAACCAAATGCAAGGGAGGAAGGACCATTGAAAAAACCATGGGGACATCAGTGGAAATGGCACAAAAGAAAAACAAAAAATCACACAAAATAGGAATATACATTTGTTTATGTGATAACAATGCTATGGGAGAGGGGAAAAAATAAGAACAAAAGAGGAGCAGAGCCAAATATGTGAATGAAGTTACATTTTCGGCTTTTAAGGTATCTGCCAATTTTCTCAGATCAGAAGCTTCCTGTTGAAGTGAAGCTAAAGCTTGAGATGTTTTTGTCAATTCCTGGATTGTCTCAGACTGCAAGATAACCTGTGCAGAACATATATGTTAACATCCCAAGAAGTGTCAAATTGCACTGCTCTTACACATAAAAATCTTTTTAATGAACATCATCACATCTTATATATCATAAAACAAAACATGCAACAACGAAAACTGTCACATTAAAACTTCACCCTGTGTACCAAGCATCGGGAAAATTCACTATGCTTTTTTGTCAGCCAAAGTGTACCAAGCAAAGGTTTGATGGTTCTTTAAATAGACATAAGATTCACTAAGCTAATTTGCTGATATAAGATTATATATTACATGAAGGAAAGACACCATGTAAGGTAACCAGAACAAGTTCACATTTTAAATTGATATAGGGAGAAGCTAATGAAAATTATGCATGTCTCTAACTGTTTTAAAACAATATGTATGAATAAAGGTAACCTGTCTTTCATAATTTGATTGAGAAGAGCGCCATCTTTCGTGTTCCTTCTGCAAATCATCTTTCAGTGCAGAAATTTGAATTTCCATAGCTTCCATTTTGGATCTATACGAATTGACAGTACATTAGAAAGAAAGAATGCCAAACAGATAGTCATACAGTACAAAGAGAACGAAACCTACATTTTAACTTCATTTTCTTGCTTAAGAGTTGCAATTTCAGATAATGCAGAGGTGAGAGCCTCATCCTTTCCAGCAGCAGCAGACATAACTTCCTCTGACTTCATGCTACATTCATGTTCAAGTTCAGTAACCCTCTCTTTGAGTGAAACAAGTTCAGCCTCCAATGATTGCTTTAGTCTGTCGGCCTAGACAATATTGAGAGGGGAGCGTATCAGTACACATTTACTAAAATAAATCAATTAAAAAACAAGTGCCGAATAGCTACAAAGTGTACCTCAATCTTGAAGTTCTCATGAGCGCATTCCATCTGCTTTAATGCAGTTTCATTCACCTGTGCTATATTTTTGTACTGTAAAGAAACATGGAACTTATCTCAGTATTCTGCTTAGCAACAAATAACAAAAAACTTGAAGGTGCTGCTACACAACCTGCAGCATGTGATCCTTGTTGACCTGTGCTTCCTCTTTCAATTTCTCCATTTCCTTCTTTGCAGCTTGCAATTTTTCAACGACCTAAAAATACCCATGCAGCATGAAAAATAAAAATAAACAGCAGGCACAGGATTCACTAACACAGAGGTTTTGTTTAACTTGCATTAAACATTTCAAACATATACTGATGTACATGCACCACATATGAGTGGCTTATACTTGGCTACATTTTGTTATTAATACTAAACATTTCAAACATATACTGATACACATGCACCACATATGAGTGACTTCGTTCACCAATTCTTAAGCACAGATAAGTAGGATGTCAATGTGAAGGTAGACAGATACAGAAAGCCTTAGAATACAGAGAAAGAAAAAAGGACAGAAAGGAGACAATTTATTATTACTAACAAAATGTAGCCAAGTATAAGCCAGTTAACATGTGAAACCCACCTCATCTGTTGAGAGCAGAGATGATTTAGTGCCACCATCAACCTCAGAAACCTGAACCAGTACAACAAAAAATGAAAACCAGCTAAATGAGATGAAATGCATAAAACCACCACAAATGCCAAAAAAAATATCCTCTAGCATGGAATATTTTCTTCAATGAACTTATTAAGTCTGATTGTGAACAGGCAGTTCAGCTTTCAATACAAATATAAATAGCCATAGAAGCAATCAAAGAGACTCTAGACCAAGTTGTATACATCAACAAATTTTGTTTTAAGAAAATAGCATAACAACAACACAATTGTTGGACCAAGTGGTAAAGAGCATGCCTATCTTTAATTGTTGGACCAAGTGGTAAAGGCCTTAGGTTTAAACCTTGTTACATACCATATACAATTACCTTACAGAAAAGAAGAGGATATTAACACAACACACATATGATATATTAAAATAATTGAAACAGCTTCAAAGCAATAGATCATAACAGATTGAAGCTAACTTCAGCACATAATTAACATGACTCACAAATATCTCAAGACTTTGACAAATTGATCCTCGTGCTTGCAATCACAAATAACCATTTATACTGATATGTCAATATGATTATAGGAGAAACTACAATGAAGCTTAAGTATTTAACTATCACATCCAACAACAACGAGAGTACTAGCAAAATCGCAAATAACAATTTATACTGATATGTCAATAGGATTATAGGAGAAACTACAATGAAGCTTAAGTATTTAACTATCACATCCAACAACAATGAGAGTACAAGCAAAAAGAACTATAATCACAGAACTAAAGACTACAATACACCTAAAGAACAAAAACCAATTTGGTACCTTTCCATCTGAAGATTTGAACTTCCTCTCCAAATCAGATAGTCTGGCCTATAAAATAATACAAGACAGAAATGTGTAGTTAAATAATTAATTAAAAAACATGTAGAAATAAAAAAATGAATGACAATCATTTCAACAAGAGACTGAATGCACACTAAGTAATACCTCAGCAACACCAGCCCGAGTCTCAGCAATAGTAACAGATTGCAAGGCTTTAGCCAACTCTTTTCCCATTTCTTCTACTTGTCTCATTGCATTTTTTAACGTCTGTTCACGATCCAGAGTGAGGTTTCGAACATTGTCTCGTTCTTCCTGTAGCTCTTTCTTAGCCTCGGCCCATTCCCTCTGCAAAATTATCATAGTTTCAAGAGATTCCCATTGTTTCTTCAAGTAATGCAGTATTAAGTAAAACTTTGATCTGGAATAACATATGACAATCATGAAGATCTATAGAGGTTTTACGAGTTAACTATATGGATGTCTTCTGAAAATATAGAAGGGCTAATACTGCTTCCTGTAGGACATTCATGATTTAACTTAGAAATTTGGACTATTAAGCGTCAAATTACGATTCCTAGTCCATATTTTTTTAAGAAGATAAATATAAAAGGATAATTATGAGAAAAGCAGATATATCTCACAGATTCTCACTCCCAAATGACTACTCTGTGTACTAAGTTACAATGAATTGGAAACCCTATAAAAGTTGGTAATAGAACTTTCTAAGAAAAATACTGAACTAACTGTAAGATGATAGGATACCAAATAGTAATGAACTAACATATCTTTCACGAAGACGTCTACAATATGTCAAAACAACAGCCTCTGCCACAGTTGCTAACCCAGGGTATATTTGTAACAAACTATTCTAAGTAGATAGAAGTTACGTGAGACAGATTAGCATACAAAGTAATACCAATTAACTTAAGAGAACTCACCTCAATCCGCTTTACATACTCCTCTTGTTTTCGCCTTTCTGCAACTCGTGCTTCCTAAATTGCACATAAAAAATAGAAGTGAGGTTACTCAGTTAAGATACTTGTAGAATCACGAGACCTAACTTTGACAACTTAACAAGCATGTATTACCTCGCGAACTTCCTCAGTACTCTGAATGGTGTCCAGACTAGCCTGCAGCCGATGGACTCTCTCAGACAAGCTACGAACTTCTTCACAAGCTCTCTTTTCAGCATTCGATAACAATTCTTTCTCATGCTTTTGAACTGTTACCTATAGAATAAAAAGAAATATTTACAGTGAATTTTAAAAGAGAACAACGAAGAGAAGTAATTTTCCAGACGGCATCAAGAGATTAAAGGACCGCGGAGTGAAAGATTCCTAGCATGGTTCTTACCTCCATAGTTAACTTCCGGGACAGGTCCTCAGCAGCTTGAAGAGATTCCGAACTTTCACGCAGCTTTCGTTGGTATTCAATAACCAACTGTGTAAACTCCACATTTCTTGCTAGAACACCATTGACTTCATTTCTCTGGTATATTAAACATCACATGTAATTAAATATAACGATGTTGCAACTTATAAAGAAAGCCACTAAGAGAGAGAGAATTTCACCTGGTGTTCAAATTCTTTCATGAAGCTATCAAGTCTGTCTCTAGCAAAAGTAGATTCCAAAGACAACTTGTCACGCTCAGCCCGTAATGCACTTATCTCACTCCTGAGAAAGAAAATTAATTAACACTATAGCAACAGCAGGAAACAACATTACAAAGTCAACAACTGAGACCTTCCCTGTCAAATATAAAAAAAATGCACAAACCAAAAAAAAAATCAAATTGTAGCTGCAAAGTACTAGCAGAACTCAAATTACAGACAACTATAAAAGCCACACCACCACTGCATTATACAACCAACTGTCATAATCCATCAACTTATTTATTGGCTAAAGACGTTACAATCTAGCTTTTTGGCTCTATTCATCAGCTGAGATTTTCTATTACAATTCTGTATTTTTGTTTGGAACACATTTCATACCACAGGTAGCTTCTATTTATGTTAAGCAATACATACTACATCAATCAAAACAGTTTGATAGTTGATCTGATGTCAATGATGAGAAAAACAAGGTGAAAAGGGCACAACAAGAAGAATCAAGCATGTGCTCCATGCTGGAGTTCCTTTGAAGTTGCTGTTTCTGCTATAGTAACATAATTGTTCACAGAATTAAGGTTTTTTTTAATTACCCATGGCTTCGGTGAGTATGATACTTCTAACCGTGTTTCCAAATTAACTACTTGATGGATTAATTATCTTATGTCTAAGTCTAACAGATAGAGTCTGAGTAATAAATCTATGGTTGGCACAATAAATTAAATGAAAATTTTCAACAATTACGCTTCCCTGGAATTTATTATGCAGTCCTGATCCTAGTTTGGTGAATAGGAGTCCGTCTTTCATATGTTTCTTTAATCAAACGTGTATATGATCAGAAGCAAATAAGGAAATCTACAACATAATACACAAATCTGTAGATCAAGACTCTAAACTTCTAAGTGAGAGAAAGATCAATGTAGATGACCATTCAATACTTCAGACAACACAGGCAAAAGATAAAATAATTTATAAAGTAAAACAAAAATGTTTGACCTTCTTATACAATTGAGTACAGGTCGATCATACCTAGACTTTGCTAAATCTTCTTCAAGACACCTCACTCGTTCGGCGGCCTGTTCTTGAGATTTTTTACTAGCAGCCTGCATTATATAGTTTTTTATATTAGCACAGCAATAATAAACAAATAATGGCAGTTTGAACAAATTGTTCTCCACTGATCAAACCTCAGAACCCTCAAGAAGAAGCCTTAGATCCATTCTTCTATTTTCAACAACTGCTGAAAAATCATTGAAACAACATCAAAATCTATTCTCTTAAACAAAGCATGCTGAACAGTTAATAGTGCCACATGTACAGCAACATTGTATGTCATAAGCACGCATGGGGTTCAGTACTCAAGAAAACTTTACACAACCTAAGTGGCCTCAGTTGCCATTTTTCGGTACATGACACAAATCACCAAAACAAAAACAATATATATATGATCAGTATCACTTGGACCACAATCGGCATTACAAAGCAAAATGCATAATTATCATTTGTAACATTTCTTCAAATGCAAACTAAACTGTACAAGAGTAGAATATTACAAAATAAAAAAGTTCAACCAAATCTCAAAAGAACAACTTTACTAATAAAACCAAGCTCCTTTGAAGAAACAAGGAGGACCTTATACCACTGTTATTTATTAGTTAAGGTAAGGCACGCTATTTAACTAAGATATGCTACCAGTTCCTTAGATATTACAACAATACCAACCAAACCAGAAAACATATCCCAAAGCCCACTATCAAGAAATACAACTGCAGGGTTTACATCTTACCAATCCTTTATCTCTCTATCACATTACTGTAGAATACATTTTTAAAACCAAAACCACATCCAAAATTGTATATTGCATTTGACACTGTTTCCTAAGAGCTGTCTACTAAGTAAAATGTACAAAAAAAATACTGTGTACAAAAGAGAACCTGGTGCTGTCTCTGATGAATGGGGATAAGATGAATTCAGTTTGTGCTCCTCTTCGTACAGCCTTTTATACATAGCAACCTATCCAAGAAGACAAAAAAAAGGAGCGCATGACAAATAAATCATAGATGAAACAAAATTGTGCTGGTCCCAAGCCCAGTAACCTTCCTCAAATACCATGAACATGAATCCTAGAGTAAAACAAATTAGAGCATGCCAAAGACCCCAATAAGTTTTGCAAAAGGATTCAGGCAGTCAACAACAACTTCGTTTGCGAAATGGATTGATGTTGTTGCATAAATGAACTTAATGTGGGGTTATTTTGTAAGCTAATTAAACGAAAACAAGAGAAAGAGAAATAGAAAAGGCTTACAGAAGTATGCAGTGATTCAATCATGCGCCCTTGCTCCTCAGCTCTTTGCAACACTGCAGCTACTTTGGATGCGGCCTCATCTGTTTGTGTTTTAAGCTCAATTTCAAACTGTTCCTGCAATTCCACAATCAAACCAATCTCTTAAATAAATATTACTGCAGATGCAAAAGAAATACAGTTGTACCACCTGTTGAACAGCCAAAACTAGAAATTAAATTCTGTTAGATCATCACCTTGAGTTCAAAATCCCTTTTTTCAATCTGTTCAGAGAGATTGCGCACAAGGCTACGTAGCTGCACGTTCTGCTCAACTAACCTATTTATATCCTTAAAGGTCAACTGGTAAGACAATACCAAAACCAATGTCACTCACTTTAGCACAGTATAATGCTCAACCTGGATGCCAAAGAGGGACAGAGCGTACCAGACGTTCTGAAATGACCTTTTCTGCATCAGACTCCGTATTTATTTCAACAGTAGCAATAAGTTGATTATTCTCAGCATAATCACCCCCAACAGAGCCACAACGAAGTTGTATGTCACGGCATTCCTTGAGAAGAATTGTCACCTTGAACATATTAACCAAGTTCAAGTCAAGAGTGAAGTTGACACAAAAAAAAATAGTACCAAAGACTACAGATGACAATATAAATCCATGTGTGCATACTAAAACTTCTAGAGCCACTTATGTAACTACAGCATGGAGAAAATATGACTATGCATCAGTATAATCATGATTTCATGAATTACAGTCGAGATTCAAAGAACCCCATTTATAAATAATGCAAGGCTTCTGATCGGAGCGCTTTAGTTACCTGCCTCACGAGGTCATCAATCTCCTTCTGAGCCAAGGTATAGTCACGTTCTTGCCTCTTCAGCTCAGCCTGAAAAGAAAACATGAGTACAAAACACAGTAACATTGCACAGCAGTACAAAAAGAAAGAATGCCATCAACCTTTAATTCCTGGATAGTTTTATCCAAATTTGCATGTTCAAAAACAGATTGCTGCAACTTTTGGTCAATGATAGAGTACGCCTCAGCCATTCTCTCATGTTCCACTATATAAACATTACACAACACACCAGTAAGTGTACAGAGGAATAACCAGGGGATAATATTGATGCAAGCTAGTAAGCTTCCAATTACTAGCAGAGACAACAAATAGAATCCATCTATATTGACTATTTGATTATCTTCTACCCAAACAACTCATAAAACAGACATCTGGGATGTTTTCAGTGAGTTATGATTTACTTCCCATGACTGGATCAGGTTGCATTTTCTTTCATTAATTTACGAAGTGATAAAGAAAATTGACCACTTCCAAAATGATAGTTCTTTTATGCTTGGCACCAAGAATCAAAAGGTCATTCTATGCAGTCAAGTATAACAGAAAAACAATGTAGTTTTGAGAATTATAAAAACCTAAAAAGCGCAGATAATAGAATTCTCAGGTTACTTTAACTCCAATGTGTATTACACATATGGTACTGAACATTACAACATAACCACACAAACATTGTTGCAATCATATCATTAATTTTTAGGACTTAGGGCTATTTCTGTAAAAGAGTTTAGCATTGTCCAACATATACCTAATTGTGGATACTTGTACTGTAGATTCTAAACTAATTTAGGTACATTATGTTTCATCTGTGTCTGTGCACGCAGATGGATTATACAGAAACAAGAAGTCAATAGCCAAGCACATACCTCTTTCATCATAAAAGATTTCTGCTTTCTGCTCCAATTCAGAAAGAACCTAAAACGTAGAGCACAAATCATTTAAGCATTGTATAAACAAAAAATAAAATAAAAGGAAACTGCAGAAAAGATAGAGTAGAGCACCAATCAAGTCACTAACTAATTGAAAACTGCAAGTCTGTAACAAATTAACTTCATTCACGAATGTAGGAAGATTTGACAAAGAATGATAATGCAAGTAAACATACCCGCTGCAATATGGCTTCAGATTCCTTCCTCCCCAGCTGCTCATGTCGAAATGCATCCACGGCTTCTTGGTATTTGGCATACATTTTAGCCAGCTGTCGTAGTGTATAAATTGAGTATACCAAATTGAAGAGACGGTTAAGGAATAGGAAACAAGTGAAAGATAATGAAAACTTACACTCCAACCATCACGCAGAAGGGAAGCTGCTAGAGCTGTCCCTGAAACACCAACTGGAATCTTGGGCACAATCATTCGATTATCCTCAACCATATCATTACTTTCAAATGAACTCCATCTGCAAGTATTGTAACCAGTAAAGAGTGTGACAACAATCAAGATCTGAAAGGCAAGCACAAGCTAAAACCATAAATCCATACGGGCTAAAATTTATACCAATTTCCCTCTAAACTCGAATTGCATTCATCATTAATGAAATGTAATTATGTATACATCAATTCTAGACACAATTGCATACACTATGGGTCTATAGCAGGGTATAAGAAAATCAAAAGACGCACCAAAATTAATAATATGGTTTCGCACGTACTGCTGGACTTCATAAGACAGCAGAATAGCACGTTGTTGTCAACAAACAGTTTTAACTATCTACCAGTTTACTTAGACTACCACAGCATGACCCAAAAAATAATGTGGAGGTGCAATGAAATAAAATAAGCTATGCACCATGACGAGAATAAGAGTTGACCCAACACAAATTACATACTAATAGCGTTATATGTTAAGATTTGAAATCGAAGTACCATCCCTTTCATTTCTATTCTATAAATGGAATTATCATTTAGCACTAAACAAAAAGACCCACTAGATCACTTTTCTATATAAATTATGGTAGAGTTATCACACATCTATTTTCATCTGGGTAGCAAACAACACCTTAGACAAACAAATTGATTTGCAACCCAACATCATGCAAGTAATAGCCATATAAAATCTTCATATCAGTTCAGCACTAGAAGGACTACGTCGGGCAGGGTCAAGTGCAACCTTAATTGATATCCATGAACACGAGCATCATAACATAATACAAGTAAATTAATTTTGTGAATGAGAACATAAAAAAGTTTCGAATAAAATCAGGCTGACATACGTCTCTCCAGTGATACTGCTTAGTGGAACCAGACTAAGCTCATTTGCTTTCCTACTAGATTCGATCTCTGCCTCACACTTCTCAAGTTGCTGCTTCAAATCAGCAGCCTCCTACAGTTTCCAAAAACAGTCATAAGAAGATATAAATTAAGTACTGAATTCAAATTATTGGGTAACATTTAGACTCACCTAGGGTATAACAATTTAATCTCCAGATTTAGCAACAGCATAACACACATTGTCAAGCCAGAGAGAGATAATGAATATGAATGAAAATAAGCATGTGTTCCACATATCAACAAAACTAGAACAACACAAACAAGTTTAGTTATGTTCTTCATGACTCGGTATCATAAAGATAGCAGAAAAACAAGTCTGTATTCTCCGGGGATGAAAAAATATTGAAACCTCGAAAAGAGTTCCAACCACCACACAGAAAAATCTTTAAATTGAATTTCACCCACCCGGGGCCACAACCAATGACAAACATCTTAACTCAACAATTTACAAACCACAAGGTTGAAGTTGTAAAATTTGAACCACTAAAATAGTCAACCAAATTTTCTAAGATGAAAGTGTGCAGGTGTGTGGTATTTCCTATAGTTACCAGAATAAGAGTACACCATGTGAAAAGTAATTAACAGACATTGTATAATTATAAGTACTGTAAGGAAGGGTATCAGGCAAATGAACAATGCAGTATTATGCCTAGTAAACCAACATTTGTTCTAATGAAATATCAGTGGATGACATGCCTAGCCTAGACAAGAAAATAACAAAAAAAAACATACCTTTTCAATTTGTTTCCTTGCAGATACTTCTTTTTCGAATTTTTCTTTATGGTCGTTCTCAACCTGAGCCAAATGTGTCTGCAACAATCACAATACAATATCGAACAACAATTATACACAAATATAAGAATATGCAATCATCCAAAAAGTAAAACTACATTGAATTATATAAATCTCACTTCTAGAGCTTTGATCACACCCTCAAGCTCTCCCGCCTTACTAGACCATTCCTCTGAACTCTCTTTATATAATTCAACAAGCTTATTCACCTACAACATTTGAATAAAAAGAAGCATAAATATTATAAGATTGGGTACTTAACTTTCCTTTCATGTAATTATAGTCTTCATGTTGCCATTTGCAACCAAAGATTTATAAATAAATAAATAAAGTAGTATGCAGACACTTCTCATATAACTCACTGTTGACAGTTCAGCTGAAAGTCTCTCCTCATTGGCTGCAGAGGCATCTCTAGATGAGTATAATTCCTTCACACATGCAACAACAAAAAAGCCCAGATGACAACTATATAACCAATGAAAAGGCACGAAGTGCAAAGTTCAGAATGTCCAATAGTATATATAAGTATCACAAACCTCTTGTACCGATATCAATTTAGTTTCTAGCTCCTTGACCTTTTCCTTATTCCTCTGTAAAGAGTTGGAGCATTCACT
>JAYMSU010000032.1:0-22131 GCA_036897765.1 Erodium chrysanthum | reverse complement strand
GACTATCTTTATATTTTGGTTTTAATTAACATATAAATGGATAATAACTACTTAGAAATAGAAATGCTCGTTTTAAAGAAAACTATGGTAATTATTATTATATATAGTGACTTTTATTTTGGGCCACTAATCTCTAAGGAACTTTTAAAGGAGGTGATAATCAAAGTGGTAGTGGAGGGTGAAAAAAAATGTTTTGAATGCTAAGAATCTCATGAATAATAAATTATTAAAAGAAATTAAATTTGAATGTTTCAGCACCTTTTAAATGGTTATCGGAAAACCAAAAGTTATAATTATTTAATGTATTATTCGTTAAATTATTAAAGTTCTCAGGAAATAATCATTTTTTTAAATTTTAGTTGATAATGTTTAGCATTGAGCAGCACCAATCCATTCTCCTAGTCGTCGTAGAGAAAGCCGTACAGTCCCTACATTAGAGGCAGATTCCATCCTATAAGCTTTTCTTGCTTCTTTTTTTCATTCTAATTATCGTAATCAAAATTATTTTTTTAATATTCGACTCGTTTGGTTTGATAAGCAGAGAAGTTTTTTTTTTCCTGATCATCAAGTATAGAATGATTGTTATTTGTTTTTGTTTTATGTGTTCTTGTTCTGAAATTATTATTCTCATTTAAGTCTTTGTTTTCAATATTGAGAAAATAACATATAGTTTTAATATCCATGTTGAATTTGATCCAAGAAATGAAAATTGTGTCAAAAGTCTCTTTACAAGTCTTGATCTCTTTCACCTAACAAAGTCAACTAAGAAAATTCCCACTAACAAGAATCTTCAAACAAAATGGGAGGATCATCTCCATGCAACTTCTCTTAAGTGGAGTCTTGCTTTTCACTAATTTAATTCAAAGCTAGAATATGGCTCCAGCCATTTGCTCCTCCCCTCTCCTCTTGTTATAAAACTAGACTCAAGATGCTCCCTAGTGCATCATTCACAAGCTTTTTATCATGCTCAAATAAATGTGGTTTTAACCTATACACAATTGTTTGATGGACCACTGCAAAAAGGGGTTTGACCGGCGTAATGAAAAATTCCGTCGGTCAGCAGAATTAAAAAACGTCGGTCAAGTTCCAACTTAACTGACGTAACTTTTTTATTGTTGGCGTCAAGAAAATCTAAACGTCGACCAAGCGACTTCCGACAGTGTTCAACCGGCCGGTAAAAACGGGTTTCAGCAAAAACCAGTCCGGTCCAGGGGAGTATGATAAGGCATGGCTCCTATAGTTTGCCAAGTGACGACATGTATAGAGGCTAAGACAACCAAAAAAATATATCACAAGCAAAGCAAGTCTTTGACTTGACACAAACCTATCAAAAATTTCAAGACATGAAATTATAATCAACAAGGTTAGAAGTTCTTCCAAATACGAGCAAGTTTATTATTATGCAACGTATGGAGGAATAAAAAATACTTATTTGATCCATGATCTCTACACTGATCTAATGAATCTTTAAGGCCTCCAACATATAGCAAACTCCATAGTTAATATCCACAACTCATGTAAACAATTCTTGAAGCTGCGGAGTATCAAGATGTTAATGCCCATTAGTACTAGATTATCTCAAAACAAGTACATAGCATAAATCACAAAAGGTTAAATTTGTGTATAAAGATTTATAGCAGATATATCTTATCCGTTGAGCCTCTTAAATTATTATTATTTTTAAAAATATTTCTTTTAGTATGACATATGAGATTGACTTCAAGGCATGGTTAATAGAAGAATAAAAATAATACGAAAGAACTTGTAAACTGAATATTTCAACAATAATAGGTTTATCAAATTAACTTGATTATGTCTAAACACGGGACATGCAATAAAGCATGGGACGACACCAAGAATGAGACAAGAATTATATTTTCAATATGAATATAAATATAAACTAATATAACCAAAAAGGGCAAAATACCCAACAAATAAACCAACTTCACTTTGATTTGGAGAGGAAAATGTTAAACAAGTTGAGATATGAACACAAATTGTTCAATGCAAGAAATGACAGAACACACATGTCTAAGTAGCTAGTGTTGATGGTTCATTCATATCTGTGAGTAGAATGATAGCAAAACAAATTAACTACATAATTGTTTGGAATATAAATTCATAGATATGCCTCTTGTTTATTTAAACAACGATTCTACTTAATATATAATTATCAATTAATATAAAGTTTTATTTTATCTTATCAACAAAATATTTGCTTCAATACAAAATTAGCTAAAGAAAGTGAGGTTCAGTTCAGTCTCTTCCGTGGACCTAAGGCCCATGAATGGTTATTTATATTCATAATCATTCACGGGCCAAAGTGTGAACCTAAGGCCCATATATGTTCTGAGAGTTTCTGTGGGCCGTGTATGAGCTTCAGTCTCTTTGACCCATCCCTGATGTGATGTAGTCATGTTAACTGAAATGGGTCATATCCTTTGACTTGAGAGATTGTTTTGAGTGACCTCATTCACTTGCATGCTTAAAATTTAAAATAATTTTAATATCATTATTTTAACTTATTGGTAATGTTTTATTTTTTTATACAACTTATTGGTAATAGAAAGAGATGGTTGAACTATTTGTGTGTATATAATATCTGCATGTTTCAAAAAAATAAATAAACCAAAATTTTAAAAGGTAGACACAAGTTGGTCAAAAGTGGACTAGAAAAATAGATTTGATTGTAACATAATAAAGTAAAAACAAATAAATAAGCGCGTTGAGGAATATTATGTTAACTATGCTCCCTCCTTTTTCTTCTTTATGAGATACTTTCTTCATGGCTCACATTAAGTTCCTTTTCTTTTTCTCCTAATCCTATCAGAATAAATGTTCTTTGAATTGGTTCCAAAATTAATTAAGATAATGTTTAATTTTTGGTGGTAAAGGAGTCCATTAACCAATTTCCAACTCGAATTTTCATGTTTTTTTTTGTAATTAGTACAAATTTAGTTTATTCAAAATGGATTCATTCCACTGTTATTCTGTTCTAAACCCCATAATAAAAATCTGAAAAAAGCAGCCTTATAAATTATAGTTTAGTGAAAAAAAAGTTGGAAAAAAGAGATTCCATAACAAAAAGAGGATGTAATGTGAAGTGAATGAGCAATGAGCTCACTCATCAATCAGAAGGAAAGTGAAAGGTAAGTTGTGGGCTTTCACGAGCAGTTCTTATGATTTCATCTAGAAATTCCCAAAACCCACACACAGAGCACATCAAAGTTTTGGTCTTTCCTCTTCTTCATGAAATGGGTTTATGTTCTCTTTCTCTGCTGTTAATTTTTCTCTTTATTACACCTCCTGTTCTGTCCCAAGTTCAAGGTATGTTTTTTCCTGAATCTTGAGCCTGTAACTAACTGATCTGTCTCTATATGATTCTATTGAAGGAAAGTCTCTTAATTTCATTTGGGTCTTCAGAAATTTGTGTATATCTTGTGAATCTGCTGTTTTAGGTTATAAAGATAGTGACAGTCTTGTTAAGTTCTGTGTTCTGAACCAGCTCAATTCTTGTTAATCTACAGTTTTAGGTTATAAAATCATGGGAATCTTGTTAAACCGTGTTGTGAACTGATTTGTCTGCAGAATTTATCAGTATAGACTGTGGAGGTAGAGAGAACTACACTGACTCTAGCACTGGCCTGGCATGGATTTCAGACATGGAGTTCATGAAACATGGGAATTTAGTGACAGTAGAAGACCCAAATGGAAACTTGTTGCAGTACCAAAGGCGCCGGGACTTTCCCACTGACGGGAAGAAGTATTGTTATACTGTTGATACTGCACAGAGAAGGAGGTATCTGGTTAGGGCAACATTTCAGTATGGAAGATTGAAAAATGATGAGGACACATACCCCAAGTTTGAGCTCTATTTAGATGCCACCAAGTGGTCCACAGTTACTATATTTGACGGTCTGAGGGTACATACGAAGGAGATCATCATTAGGGCAACTTCAGATTCCATTGATGTGTGTGTTTGTTGCGCAACCACAGGTTCTCCATTTATGTCCACTCTTGAGCTCAGGCCTTTGAACCTGTCAATGTACGCCACTGATTTCGAGGATAGCTTCTTCTTGAAAGTTGCTGCTCGAGTCAATTTTGGTGCTCTTAGCGTTGATCCTTTAAGGTCAGCTCATATCAGCTCAGCTCGGTTCCATTTGTGTGATAAAATTGGAATAATTTTTGTGGTTAACAATATTCTTCGTATTGACCCTTTTGCTCAGGTACCCAGATGACCCTTATGACAGGATTTGGGAGTCAGACCTTGTTAAGAGGCAAAACTTTCTTGTAGGAGTTGCTGAGGGCACTGAGAGAATCAGAACTTCGAAGAACATAGATGTGAGGACAAGAGAGTACCCACCTGTTAAAGTGATGCAGACTGCAGTAGTGGGCACAAAAGGATTGCTTACCTACAGATTGAATCTTGAAGATTTCCCTGCAAATGCAAGAGCTTATGCTTACTTTGCTGAAATTGAAAACTTGGGTGCTAATGAGACCCGAAAGTTCACAATGCAGCAACCTTACATGCTTGACTATAGCAATGCAGTTGTGAATATTGCAGAGAACGCTAATGGTAGCTACACTCTTTATGAACCCAGTTACATGAATGTGACTCTTGATTTTGTTCTGTCATTCTCCTTTAACAAGACTCCGGATTCTACACGAGGACCGCTCCTAAATGCAATCGAGATAAGTAAATACTTACAGATTGCCTCAAAGACTCAAGACCAAGATGGTAATTATATGATCTTTGATACTTCAATTTACTCCACCTTTTAATCATCTG
This sequence comes from Erodium chrysanthum, assembly GCA_036897765.1. Taxonomy (NCBI): domain Eukaryota; kingdom Viridiplantae; phylum Streptophyta; class Magnoliopsida; order Geraniales; family Geraniaceae; genus Erodium; species Erodium chrysanthum. Next base: position 17,342 of record JAYMSU010000032.1, on the reverse strand, counting down.
TAGTAGAGGTGCATAATGCAACATGTTTTGAATTGGTAGTGGTCGTTCTTAATGCCCTCCGCTCCATGTCTCCTGGAAGTGATTGGACTGATGAAGGCGGCGATCCCTGTGTCCCAGCTCCCTGGGAATGGGTGATCTGTACCACATCTACACCACCAAGAATTACAAAAATGTAACTTTCTCGTACTACGTTTTTGGGTTTTACACACTAATTATGATAATGTTGTATTACTAACTAGTTAATTAAACAGTAACTTGTCAGGGAAGAACGTAAGTGGTGAAATCCCGTCTGAGCTTAACAACATGGAGGAGCTGACGGAGTTGTGAGTACTATACCTAAATAGAAATATAAATGTTTTGGATAATCTCCATCATGATCTATTATTAAAGTGCTTTCCTTTTCTTCTTAGATGGTTGGATGGCAATTCCCTCTCAGGACCACTCCCAGATATGAGCAATCTTATCAGTTTGAAAATAGTGTAAGCTCTTCACGTTCTACATATCTGTAGTTTATATTGTTCTCTAGTCTTATTGATGGGCCTTTGATTCACATGTAGGCATCTAGAGAACAACAAACTGACTGGTGCATTGCCTTCATACCTGGGAAACTTGCCAAGCTTGCAAGAACTGTATGTAGCAATATGAACTTCACTATCAGCTCAAGATCAATAAATTATGTTATGCAGTTGTGTTTTATCAAACTGTTAAGTAAACATTTTATTGGATATGCATTGACTGAAGTTTACATGCTACAGGTACATACAAAACAACTCCTTTAGTGGGGAAATACCACCTGCATTATTAGCTCGAAAAATAGTTTTCAAGTAAGTTAATTTAAATTCTGTGTGGATTGTTGAGGTCCACAATAGAACTATTTACAGTTATATATCTCCTCTTGCAGTCATAAACATAACCCTGGACTACACAAACCATCACAGCTGAAATTGCATTTTGGAGTGATAATTGGCATTTTAATCGGGGTATTAGCAATTATAATACTTCTGGCTTTAGGAAGTATGCTATTATTGCGTAAACTTCTAGGGAGGAGCTCTGAGCAGAAAGGTGATGAGAAAGGTGTCTATACTAACCTAGCAACTAGTTCTATGTGTTGGTTGAAAGTTACTGCTCATGTTTGTCTTCATTTTAACTTGAGGATTGTGCCTATTAGGTGAACCTTTGCGTGGCAGCATCAAACCTTCAAGTGCCTATTCGATACGGGGAGGCCATTTGATGGATGAAGGAGTTACTTATTACATAGCACTATCTGAATTAGAAGAAGCTACTAGTAACTTCTGTAAGAAGATTGGCAAAGGGAGTTCTGGGTCTGTGTTCTATGGAAGAATGAAAGACGGGAAAGAGGTGGCAGTCAAGGTCATGGCTGATTCATCTAGCCATGGAACCCGGCAATTTGTGACTGAGGTAGGGTCAGGGTCATATTCGTAGTGATGACATCAAATACTATTAAGTATTATCAGATTGGATTGACAGAAATATAATTGCACTTCAGGTTGCTTTGTTGTCAAGAATTCATCATAGAAACTTAGTCCCTCTAATTGGGTATTGTGAAGAAGAACAGCAAAGCTTTCTGGTTTATGAGTACATGCACAATGGAACCCTGCGTGATCACATACATGGTCAGTCACATAACCTAGCCTGTTTTAGTTTCATTTGGTCTTCTCAGTTTCCATGACATATGTTGCTTATTGACAGGTTCAATCAATCAAAAGCCCTTAGACTGGTTAGCCCGTCTAAATATTGCAGCAGATTCAGCTAAAGGTTTGTCATTTATGAAGCATTTTATATTTTGAAGTTCATGTTACGAACAAAATCTATGTACATGCAGGTCTTGAGTACTTGCACACAGGATGCAATCCTAGTATCATTCACCGGGATGTTAAAACAAGCAATATTTTGTTAGACAACAATATGAGAGCAAAAGTGTCGGATTTTGGACTTTCAAGGCAAGCTGATGAAGATTTGACTCATGTATCGAGTGTGGCACGAGGAACAGTTGGCTACCTAGATCCCGAGTAAGCCAAGTTCATCACATAAATGTGCATACTGTGAACAGTTTGATCACACACATGAACCTGCAGGTACTATGCAACTCAGCAGCTGACAGAAAAGAGCGATGTGTACAGTTTTGGGGTTGTTCTCCTAGAACTGATCTCTGGAAAGAAGCCCGTCTCAACAGAAGATTATGGAGCTGAATTGAACATTGTTCACTGGGTACGTAAATGTGAATAATTTTGTCTGTAAAGTAACATCAAATAGTGAATCAAAAAAATTGTTTACAGGCAAGGTCTTTGATTCGCAAAGGAGATGTGATAAGCATATTGGATCCTTACCTAGCTGGAAATATTAAGATAGAGTCCCTCTGGAGGGTAGCTGAAGTTGCAATACAGTGTGTTGAGCAACACGGAGTGTCCAGGCCAAGAATGCATGAAATCATCCTGGCCATACAAGATGCCATCAAGATCGAAAGAGGAGATCATGAAAACCAGAAACTAGCATCGGGTTCAGGCAGTTCCAAAGCACAATCTTCGCGTAAGACATTACTCACTAGCTTTCTAGAGATCGAGAGCCCCGACTTGTCAACTGGGTGCCTAGTCCCATCTGCAAGATAGTTCTGCACCCAACCCCTACCAGGTATACAAGTTTGTATCATCAATGTATATTTTACGCCTCAGGAAAGTCGATTTTGCTTCTTCTACTGATCGAGTTTAAATCATCAACTGCTGACTTTTAAGCATAACCCAGTAACTATCTGGTGTGAAAGTTGTAGTACTTTGGAATTGTTCATATAACCAAAAACACTGATTGCTCACTTCATTGTTGGTTCTGCTTGTACTTTATTATACGTATTCTCTGTTTGAATTGAATCCTTCTTTTCTTGTTTTGTAAATGTCATATTTTTACCTTGACCTGTAAGTCATGATAACTATATGTGATTCAACAGTCAACCCATGATTTAGAAAGTCAAACCAGGCTTCTAATTTTCTTGGAGGGCAAGTCAGACCTATAAGTTCCTCCATCCTAAATTAATCATAATTTGAGTCGGATTTAATCACAAGAACGATCAAAGTTGAACATAAAAAGAAAAGTCATATTTTCAAAACGTATCTATGTGAACAAAGAGTTAATGAGAATCTTATCTGATCCAATCATCATAAGCGTGCCTTAATCATGCATCAAAAACAATTAGCCTTCTTTAACTAACACACTTCTAAGAAAAATAATGAAAATGATATTTTAAGTATTAAGAGACCTCATCAATGAGCTTTCTTTGGATTTGGAATAATATTTTTTATGAAAATATATTTTGTTGTACAGTTCAAAAATTATTTATAATACAAAATACCTGATTCTAATTATTTTATTTTATTTTAATACATGAATGATGATTAGTTATGACCAACCATGGCATTATTCAGAAGCCTAAACGGATATAATATTACAGGTCATAGAGCCAACAATATTATTGGAATAGATAATGGAATTAAAAATAGAAAGAAATAAAGACAGTTTGGCAATAGAATTAAAAAAAGAAACCACCTCTCAAAGCAAAACATAAAGATAAGAACAGAACAAAAATGAGTTAAGCTTCTCTCTTTGTCACCAAGTCATCATCACCATTGAGAAAACACTGTATCATATCCTTTGATTATAATCAGATTCTTGTGACTACCCACAATCACAATTTCACAAAGCAAGAGCACAAAAGGCAAAAGCAACACCCAAAGCTAAAAACAATCCGGACTCGGCCACCGATTCTTGCCTGAACCGCCCCATTTCAGGACAAGAGAGAGAGAGAGCGACGGGAAAGTCAATAAGGCCACAAACCCATTTCTCTTTCTCTCCCACTTTTATACTGCCCTTGTCTTTTCTGGGGATTTGATTGTTTAATCCAAAACCAAACCCAACTCAGCACAAAACCCAGTAGCTCAATCTGAGTTCTTCAGGGTTTGTTCCTTGTTTCTCTGGGGAAAGGGATGGAGATGGTTTATTATCAGCTTGCCAGGTCTTCATATCAGGACTCCTTGAAGGTGCTGGAAGCTGACATACAGCATGCCAATGCTCTGTGAGTTTTCCTTGATTTTTCACCTGAATTTGTTTTCAAGTTTGGATTTTTTTGTTTTGGTTGTTTAGATTTGGTTTATCCCAAGTGGGTTGTTTCTGTTTTGGGGTGTGTTCATGTTTAATATTGGGTTTTAATATGTTTCATCATGAGAACTGAGGACAAGCATACAGTGACAGTCCCCAATTTGGGGAATTTTCATACCACTTTGTTTTGGCTTTGCAAGTTTGGGGTATTTGTAGAAAAACTGGTATACCCAATTGGGGATTTTAGGCTATGTTTTCAATCTGGCTGTTCTGTATCAGTTCATGTGATCAAAATGTTAAATTTTGGATTTTTAGTAGTTTTATGGATGCCACAGCTGCTTTATTTCAGTTTGAGTGGACGATTTTTTTCACGATGGTGCAGTTAGAATGTTGTGGAGTTTGGGGGGTTTGATGAACTTGATGGAGCTTCCTATTTTGTGGTTGAAGGATTTGAATGCCAGGATTGTCTGATTCAATTGTCCCTAGTTATTTTTGAGCAAGAGTGATATACTGTTACTGTCTCGTTCAGCCATATCCCACTTCTCTAATTTAGAACCATTTGCTTGTACAGTGCCGCTCAAATTCCAACATCCAAGGCCGGTGCCTGCCTTGAGATGAAATTGATGTACAATCAATTAGCTCCCCTGTATCTGTTTCTGCTGCAATGGATGGATTCCTCGTGCATGTGCCTTCTCCCGAGATATCTAGATTTCTTCCATATTCTTGTATACGAGGTTTGTACTTTAAAATTAAAAAAAGATTGTGTCTTTCCCTGCCTTGCACACAGTTAGGGCAGTCTTATTTGCTATTCTCTTATCGATAAAGGTATACTCAGACGGGAAACGAACTATTTCAACACATGGGAGAAAGGCAACAATTAAGGACTTTTATGGTATGTTAACTTTTTATTTTTGTATGAACTATCATTGGTTCTTTATCTGCCTATTAACTCGATTTGTTTCTATAACCAAATTTCAGCTGTGATATTACCATCTCTTCTTCGACTCCATGACAACCTTGGGGAGATGGGTGATGTTAAAGAGAGGCTTCCCGAATCAAAGTGTTTGAAAAGGAGTGGAACGGGGATTTCCAATCTTGATGTGGAGAGAGAAGACGAATGTGGAATTTGCTTGGAGCCTTGTGCCAAAATGGTCTTGCCTAGTTGCTGCCATGCAATGTGCATCAAATGCTACCGAAATTGGTAACTTATAAACTTATGCTATCTTCGTATCTGAAATTAGGATGCTTATATCCAGTCAATTGATATGATTTTTTTTTTGTTTCCAAACAATAGGAACTCAAGGTCGGAGTCTTGCCCTTTTTGTCGGGGCAGCTTAAAGAGGGTTAATTCAGAAGATTTATGGGTGCTCACTTGTAATGGGGACGTGGTTGATGCTGAAACGGTTTGCAAAGAGGACTTGTTGCGATTCTACCTCTACATCAACAAGCTACCAAAAGATTACCCAGATGCTCTGTTCTTCGTGTATTACGAATATCTAATTTGATTGGAAGTAAGTGAGAAAAAGAAGTGTACAGATAGAGAAAAAAAGGCCAACCCTCAACTGTAAATAGAGTCTGGTAAGTTACTTGGAACCTTACCCCAAATAACCAAATTCCTTGTTGTGAATGTCAGAGGTTCTTGTGAACTTCAGTGTAAGGTCTCCACAATTCTTGTATCAGAAACTCGAGTTCCCATTTATGGTGCCATTGCATAATCAAGATTTTCTTATTTGATGACAACTCTGTTTTGTTCTTCTCTTTTCTGACTGCTTCAGTGACCAATTTAGCCTAATTTATGTGAAGTTTGATTTTGCTGTACATCCTTAAACTATTGATAAGAAGGCCATGTTATGCATATGCTTCAATGCTTGTCCTGTTCTAATCCCAGAATTACATGTGAAACATTCTGCAATATTTAATTTCTTAACATTGGCTTTTAACAGCTAATTAAGATTAAAATGGTTTAGTTTTTTAAAAACGGTTCAGTTTCTTTAAACAGACATAACGGTAATTAGTTGAAACGCGAGGCCGTTTTGCCGTTTCGGACCGGTTTAGTTAAGGAGAAGTCCGAGGACGGACCAAGCAGCTCTGTTACAAACCGTGTCGTACGGACAGGTCCAGGCTGAGCACAAAAAAGTGATTGCTTAAGCTTTCACGGTTTGCTATAAATATAAAACCCCACCATTTCCTATCTCACCTTTCATCCGATCCTCTCAATTCCTCCGGTAAAGCCAGCTACTTTCATCATCTTCTCAAGTCTCGACTCAATCTCAGTGATCCTTTTTTTCTTCTTGTTCTTGTTGATTCATCATCATCATTCATCATAAACCCACTATGTCCTCGGTAAGATTCACTCGACTACCCATTTGTTGACCAAGAAATGAGGTTTTGGTATTAATTTGCTTTCTGGGTTATGCTTATTACTCTTTGTGCTTTTGGTTTTATGATGATCCGCCATCTATGGGGTTTTCGAGGTTTTAGTATGTGGGTTTTGGTTTTCCTTTTGATCTCTGTTTATATGGTGCTGTTTTATGTCAATATGGGTCTGAATGTTTTGTTTTGATAAGCCATTTTTGTACTAAGATTTGGTCGAACTTGCTCATATAGAAGCCAGAAGCACCAAACTTATGGTTCTTATATACCCATAAGATTGCTTATACTAGGATTCGAACTCTAATCCTCCATTATGTTAAAATGAGCCCTTAGGGTCTCAATGTTATTGATACAGAGATTCAGTTTGATGCGCACCTGGAGATTTTGCAGTTGATGAATGTGTGAATTGAACAAGAAATGAAATTTTAGTATTCATTGGCTTGAGAATCTGGGGTTTGTTTAATTCTCTGTGTGCTTTTGGTTTATTGATGATCTGGCTATCTGTGTAGCTTTCTGGGCTTTGATTGTGATTTGGGGTTTTAAAATGTGGGTTAGTTTTAATTTTTTGTTCTTATTTAGACATGCTTCTAAACTATTATTAGACTGATTGTGATATTCAGCTGATGAGCATGAAAGCAAAAGGAAAAAAACTCCATTGTTTATTACTGACTACTACTGGTAGTCTAACTTGCGATCGGGCCATTTTCATTTTCTATAGGTTTTGATTGTTATTTGGGGTTTTTGCAAAGTTCTTTCTCCTTGATGTCACTTCATATTTCTGAAAGCAAGTGTGTTGCAATTCTTCGGAACTGGTATCAACAACTTGAAGCAGTCTTTATTTATATCATTGCCAGTTTTTATTTTTGATAATTCAGTGTTTTAAAGGCATGTCCATTGGAAAGTTATGATTTTCTTCATAGATCAATTCATATCTAGGTTAATTTAGATACAAACACGAAAACTACTAGCTTGTAGTTACAAGTTTGTTTTGTTGGCTTGACGAGTCGTTTGGAATTCACAATAAGCAGAAATGTACACATTGTTGTATTGCTTGGAGTTCATAGTGAAATGATCCTAAATCCTAATGCTTTGCAGGAAGAAGCTGGACGTCCTCTACCCAAATTCGGGGAGTGGGACGTCAACGATCCTTCCTCAGCTGAAGGATTTACCAGGATATTTAACAAGGCCAGGAACGAGAAGAAATCTGGAAATTCTGGATCACCCGGGGAGTACGGTGCCAGTAGAAACAACAATAAACTCCCAGCTAATGTATGCTTTATTTCCATGCTCTTCTAGTATGAACTCATTACTGAATCATCTATATCTGCATTGTGCAGCAGAAGAAATGGTTTTGCTGCGGATAAGCTCTCCAAGATTTGCTCCCATGGCTACTACATTTCTTGGATTCACAGTGATTTGGGAGGAGAACTTGTACATTTAGAAATATATATGTTTATGTATTGTGAAATTCAGAAAGCCAACTTTACCATGTAAATGTTTATTACTATTGCAATGTCACTTGAAGCCTAATTGTGAAGCATTTTTCATCAAGATATAAAAAAGACTAAGAGTTGGTCCATGTTCATTGCTTAAAATCATAATCCTATTTTGGATCGTTCTCAATGAAAAATTCCCAAGGTTTACGAGGAACCAAAGGTTGTGGTAAATAAACCAGTGACCATAGTTAAGAGGAAGCTGACGTGTCCATGGCCATGGACCTTCGATTCATATATATATGGTTGGTTCCGTAGCTTTGCTCTTGGAAACACCTCATCGCTTTACAAAACGTAGATATAGAGAGGAGAAGAAGAAACCCATTTGTCCCCTCCTCTCTCTCTCTCTCTACCAAAATCAATAAAGCTGATATTTTTACATCTATAATCATCGTTTCACGGGAAAAAAAATCCATCTTTTGCTCTCAAAATACTGAGAATCCGGAGGAGACCCTTCTTATCATAGACCCATTTCCTGGTTCTTCAATCTGATCCATTTCTCGCCGTTTTTGGGTAAGGAATCGGTGGATTTCTGTGTAATTGTTGACAGATGCAGATGGGTTTTGGAGGAATTGTGGGTATCTTTGTTTTTTGATTTCTGTATCTCGATCTGTAAGAAGATTGTAATGTACAGATGATGAAATGAAGCTTTCTAAACAAGAAGAAAACAAATCATTTCCTTTTTCTAATGGTTTTGTGATTATTGTTGCTTGCTTGTTGTTGTTGGGCTATCAATTGAGTGTGTTTTGGTAGTTGGACTTGGATTGTGTTATGAATTTCATGATCTGGGTTTTGACCAAAATCTGATCTTTGTTGTTTTGGTTCAATTGTTGGCTCAAGTGTTGATGATCATGTTCCTTGTTCTGGGTTTGAGCTCCCATGGCTGCTGATTTTTTTTTGTCTGTGTTGGTTCTGATTGGGTCAATCTGAATGTTTGTGTGCTGTAGTTGAGATTACGTGAACAAAGTGTCTCTTTGGGTGATAAAATTCCTTTCTTTTTTGGCTTTCTTTTGCTTGTGGAATATCCTTCTATAGAAGATTAGTATCCTTATCCACGAAGCTTCTTCTTTTGGTTTACCTGATTTTGGTCTATAAATTTATCTCCTTTCATCAATCATTTGTGTGAAAAAGTTGTTCGATGTCTTGATGATTACTGTAAGTTTGGAAATGAGATTGTCAATTGTTCTTGTTTTGTGTTTATGATGATGAGCTTTTATGGTTATGCGGTCAATCTGTAGGTTTTGAGGCTTGAAGTTTGCTGATTGACATAAACTTCAAGGTAGATACTTGACCTAGCTTTCTTAAGATTTACAGTTTATAATGAAGGGACTAATAGGAAAAAATTTAATTCACAATATTGGTAATTCCTTGCAGTTTAAATCATCTCACTTTGAGGGCACTGCAAAAACTGGCGGTGCCCAATGGAGGCTACAACGAGTGAAACCCCAACTATTCAGTTCCTTAACATTCCTGACCAGCCTATCACTACCATTGTCGCTTCACCTTCCTCGTCATTTCAGCGGTGTCAGCGACATTGCTTTGGGAACTCCAGTCCTGGAGAATTTCCTTTGGCTGCTAATCCGTCCATCGTGCTTCATGTCCTCACTGCCTGTAACTTGGATCCTCAGGATCTTGCAAAACTAGAGGCAAGTTCACATGGTACTTTGTGTAATGATTAATGAATTGGTGATGTTGCTGATTCGATTTTGAATGTGAGTTTTGCAGGCAACATGTTCCTTCTTTAGACAGCCTGCAAACTTTTCCCCAGACTTTGAACTGTCCATATCAGAGCTTGCTGCTCTGGATATGTGCCAGAAGAGGGCCATATTCAAACCAATGACACCCCAAGAACAGCAAGAAATGAAGCAAAGATGTGGTGGTTCGTGGAAACTGGTGCTGAGGTTTTTGCTGGCAGGAGAAGCTTGTTGCAGGAGGGAAAAGTCTCAAGCAATAGCAGGACCAGGACACAGTATTGCCCTGACTTCAAAAGGAGATGTCTACTCATTTGGCTCTAACAGCTCGGGCCAGCTTGGGCATGGCACTACTGAAGAAGAATGGCGGCCACAGCCAATCAGGTTCTAGACCTGATATTGTGTTGTAGAAACATGTTAGGGTTTAAGAAAGTTGATGGAACCCCGTTGTGTTGCAGATCTCTGCAAGGCATTAGGATCATCCAAGCAGCTGCTGGGGCAGGTAGGACAATGCTGATAAGTGATTTGGGACGTGTCTATGCCTTTGGCAAGGACTCGTTTGGTGAAGCTGAGTCTGGTGCAGCTAAACTAGTTACCACGCCTCATCTGGTTGAGTCTTTGAAAGACATATTTGTGGTGCAGGCCACAATCGGTAATTTCTTCACTGCTGTATTGTCAAGAGAAGGTAGGGTTTATACTTTCTCTTGGGGCAGTGATGCCAAACTAGGTCACCAAACAGAACCTACTGATGTGGAGCCTCGACCTTTGCTGGGGGCGCTAGAGAATGTTCCAGTTGTGCAAATTGCAGCTGGATATTGCTACCTTCTTGCTCTGGCCTGCCAACCAAGTGGCATGTGAGTTGTTATGAATCTACTTTTGCTCAAAGACATTGACTAAGGATTTATAAATCAATACTCGTTTTTTAGCTCGATTGTTGTGAACATGTCAGGTCGGTGTACTCCGTTGGGTGTGGTTTGGGTGGGAAGCTTGGCCATGGTTCAAGGACAGATGAGAAGGTTCCCCGATTGATAGAACAATTTCAGGTTTTGAATCTGCAACCCATGGTGGTTGCAGCTGGTGCTTGGCATGCTGCTGTAGTGGGACGGGATGGAAGGGTCTGCACATGGGGTTGGGGGCGTTATGGGGGTTTGGGCCATGGGAATGAAGATAGTGAGTCAGTTCCTAAGGTTGTGGAGGCACTGAGCAATGTCAAAGCAGTTCATGTTGCAACTGGGGATTACACAACTTTTGTGGTCTCTGATGATGGTGAAGTATACTCATTTGGCTGTGGAGAGTCCTCTAGCCTTGGACACAACAATGGCGGTGATGTACAGGTTAGACAATCTCTTCATATTTCTTCGAAGCCATTGTTAACTATTTTTCCTTCCATTTTAAGTTGGTTGGCTCATATTTCAATCTTAGTAAGTTTTGTTGTGAAATACTATGAAGTTGTACTTAAGTTTGTTTTCCTTGTGTTTACATATTAGGGTAATGGGCATGCAAATGTGTTGAGCCCAGAGCTAGTAACTTTACTTAAACAGGTGAATGAGCGGGTGGTACAGATCAGCCTAACCAACTCCATATACTGGAACGCTCACACACTTGCCCTCACAGAATCGGGGAAACTATATGCATTTGGGGCGGGGGACAAAGGGCAACTGGGAGTAGAGCTTGTTGCAAACCAGACTGAAAGGGGACATCCGGAAAGGGTTGACATCAAACTCAGTTAGGATTTATCCTAACATAGTCATTATGGTCTGGATTGGGTGTTCATATTTTCATCATGTATATAATATGTACATAGAAACAAAAAAACTGTGAATTATGGGGTCAGTCAAGGTAGGAAGTTTGGAGCTTAAAGCAGATTTGCTACACGGATTGTGAAGAAAATGGCAAGTGCTTAGGCTTCCAAGTAGTTAACATCTGATAGCATTGTGAAGGCTTATTTATAACTTGTTTTTATATATGGTCAGTTGGATTGAAATTTGGAAAAGATGAGTATTTATTTGCATAGCTGAATTAAGGGGGCATGACTTAACTTACGTTCAAACAATATCAATATCAGAATGTATCTATCGACATTAGACACAGAAAATTGGTTCTAATTCCAACACTAAAGAGAACCAGAAAACAACTGATAGTTTCAAGAAGGGTCTTAAAAAGACTCAGAATCGGTACAAAAACATCAGAAAAACAAAATTTCATTTAGCACATAGGATAGGAGAATAACACACTGCAAATCCAAGAGAAAGCAAGTTCAAAACCTATTAATAGTTCTCAGTTTAAGTTGGTACCAAGGGGGCTCCGTTGAAGGATGGAGTGACCATCAATCATATAGAGCTATGTTTCAGTATTCAGTCGGGGAGATGACATCATCAATCTTCAAAATCATCTTGACGACTTGTGTTGCCAGCAAGATCTGCTGCTGCTTCCCAATAAGAGTCTCAAAGACATTCTGCTCCCTCATGTCATTTGTTCCAACATCATTGCAGTCTATACCACAGTAGGGATAATTCTCCTGCATAGTGACCAGCTAATAGTTAACCTACTGCTACTGACCAAAGGGGGTGGGATTAAAATCTAAATCATGCATGTTACCTTGATTTGCTGAGCTTTGACAGCAGATAGCGTTTCAATGGGTTGGAGGCCACTGTTCTCAGCAAGAGCCATTGGGACTGCATCCAGAGCATCAGCAAATGCCCTGATAGCATACTGCATACAAAGTAATATAATGTAAATAAAAGATGACATAAAAAAGGAATATATGTGGGGAATGGAAAGTGGAACATGTTATGCACACCTGCTCAACTCCCGGGTATTTATCTGCAGCTGCCTCCACGGCAATAGAACAAGAAATCTCAGCTGAACCACCGCCATAGACAATGGAATTGTTGCGAATTAGGTTCCTTGCGACGCATAAAGCATCGTGGATGCTGCGCTTTGTCTCCTCTATCATCATTTTGTTACCTAATCATGGATCATCACACAGAATGCATGCGTGAGATATCTCAAGCAACATTGTTTGCTTTCAATTTCAATAGCATATTTGAACATTTTGTTTGTGCTAGCCTTTACAAGTATACTTATGATTGGAGTTAAAGAGGATAGAAGAACGCATTTGCCTAGCTAGCTTTTCATAGTGAACATAACATGGACAAGGAATTTTTTTTTTGAATGAAACCAGTATCCTATAAAACAAGCAGCTACAAAAACAAGGAACCTGAAAAGGTTAGTAGAGCTCTATTAAAAAGAAGATAACATATGCCAAATATGTTGTCATTTTCAATGGACATAGCGTACAGTAGTCAATGCCAATCAGTAGTCAGAAACAAATACGTAGCCCACACCCGCATGTACCTACTATGATAATATTTTAACCAAGTGAATCACATATTTCTGGATAGGAACCCTGGTTCTATTATAATCAAAAGGAAATTAAAAGGTAGCCACATATGTGAATCGTCTTAATGGAAGAGAATATCAGGTATATAATAAAAAGGGATATTATTTTTGACAGAAATAATAATAAATGAAGTACCTCCACGAATAAATATGGTAACTGCTTTTGAATTTGCACAGTGTTCAATGTACAACATTCGGTCCTTCGTAGTACCAAATGCTTTCTCACGAACCACACCAGCCTATGACAATCAAAGGATACATGTTGATCTGTGTTTATTTCACTACTACGAGAAATTGAATGGTTAATAAAAGCGCTATGAAACAAAAATCTCCTGTTGAAGTTATCTTGTGAGAAATGCCAACTAACAAATAAAATTATATTCCTAGAAGAAGGGCTCATCTCCAATATATTGCAACTTCAGCAAAGGGTTCCCATCCTAGTTTTCAACCACCAAAAAAAGGGACCTAGAAATCAGATTTCTAAAAGGCATTGCATTTGACATCCTCTGTCGACATAACCTGAACATGATTTGTTGCCTATTTTTAAGTAAAATTTGGGAAAATGTAAAGGAACGAATAATACCTTGCCCAGCTTTTCAGGTGTCAACTCCTGAAACCTTGGCACAATTCTACCACCTGCAGATAAACTAAAATGATCAATTTTCCGGGAAATACATAATCAAATCCTGCCAGTACCCGCAATTATGCTCTAATAGAGAACTTAAATCAACACGTACCTGTAGCTATGGCTATCAGCTCTAACTCTACACCACCAACCCAACGAACAGCAGGCAAGTTCCTGTGCATCAATAAATGATTTGCTTCATCATCAAATCCCCACTGACAGATAACCAATGTTGCACCGACATCCTGAAAAACCAAAGTAGAAAAGAGTTAAAACTTCTTAACTGTCTCAAAAAAGCACATGGATTGATAAATGTGTGTATAATGAATCTAGCTGAAACATCCCCCACCTTGCATTGCTGAACCATGTCATCAAAATACTTTTGCTCTTGCAGACGTAGAGTCTGGAATTTCTCTACTGTATCAATGTCAACCTTATGCTTAGTCTTTGGTTTCGGTGGCTCAAACGGGCAAGTCAATATGGCAATTTTTGCATTCTGAATCATCTTTGGCATCTGAGGATGGCTCATATCCTTGTCAACAATAATTCCATATATGAGCTCAGTGTCCTCCAACTTCCCACCTACTTTGCCCTCAACTTTGATTAAATCTAAGTTGACGTCCTTCCTTTCTAAATCAGCTACAGCAAGAACTGCTTTAACGGCAATCTCAGCCAGACTGCGCTTGCACCGATTCACACTAGAAAAAATAATATAAAATTGTATTGTGATCAGTCAAGAGTATCCAATTTTTTTTCAATCACAAATAACAACTATTTCCTCCATGTAATTAGTTAATCATCACATAGCCTCAGTTCATTCTATTGAATGTTTAGTACAATATACAGCAGGGGAAAGATGCAATGCCTTTCAATAATATGCAATGAATGAAACAGAACAAATACTTGAAATGGGAGCGTGAAAACATGATAATGTCCAAGGGAGCGTGAAAACAGCATGTGGCAGAATGATAGCAATCCAAATTAAAAGTTCTGTAAGATATAACTTAAACCAGGTGTAATGGATGGCAGTTGAAAAGCCAATTACCACAAGAGTGGGTAAACATTAACTCTGTGTGAATACATGCGTAGGACACTATAAAAATTGATATCATTTGCTACAGCCTAGTGGTAAGCACCATATAGTGGTTGACTTACATCTTTGAAGACAAAGTTGTCATGCAAGGCTGAACCAGAGGCTCAATATTTGTTGCGTCAAAACCAAACTTCTGAGATATGTGTTGCAAATGGTCATAAGCAATCCTAGATGCCATTTCATATCCCTCTGCAACACGGATAGGATGGATACCACGTTCGAGCAGCTTCTCAGCTTGCTCTAACAATGCCCCAGCCAAAACAACAACTCCAGTTGTGCCATCACCAATCTCGTAATCCTGACTCCGAGATAGTTCCACCATCAACTTTGCAATTTGGTTGTCAACATCCATTTGCTCCAAGATAGTTGCACCGTCATTTGCTGGCACATAAAAACAAATGGTAAAAAATCACACCACAGCAAAGGAACCATATTTTGATGTTTAAATAGCAACCAAGCTATTGGTTGCTCTTACCAATCTATATGATTCAGTTCAATACGAACCAAAGATCATTTCGCACATCAATTTAACAATTCATACATTGCCCAACAAATACAATATATTATTAAAGATTAAGAAGGGATCACAGCACAGAATGTCCCAATTCCCAAATTAGAATGAGTCACTATTGGCTCAACACCCATTCCCGGAGTAGTTGACATGCATTTGCAAAGAGAAAGCTGAAAACCTTACACAACAAACCTACATTAAAATTTACTTGCTCAGAATAAAGAGCCCACTGTTCAAGTTCAAAGCACCCTGCATTTCTATAGAAGCTAGGTAAGCTATTACTATATTTAATGGAGCAGCAACATGAACACAAGAAGAACAATCCTATCAAATGATCCCTCGCACCAAAATCATCATAGGGGCTATTTATGTTTCCACCCCAGCATAAACAAAATAAGAAAATCATTCTCTGGCCTCAGCTACACCATTTTTCAACACAGATCTCTTTCAAGCACAACTTCTAGCATTTCACAGACCACAACTTCTAGCTTTTCACAGACCACAACATACAGATCCACATATGAACACAAAATCGGCAAACAAAAAACCATTCCGGCCTCCGCTACTACTAGATCAGTAATCAACATTACTAAAAACAATATTGCTGAACTCATTTCTTACGCATCTTCAATAAATCCAGTCGATCGCAACAAACAAGCGCAAGCAAGCTCAGAGAACAATGGAAATGAAAACAAATCAGAGTCTGAGAGAGAAAGAGAATCATACAGATAGTGACGTCGCCGTCGGGGCTCTGGAGCATCTTGTCCATGCCCTTGGGGCCGAGGGAGGTGCGGAGGATGCGAGCCACCGCCTTTCCGGCGGAAATGTTGGACTTCTGAGCATCGAGACCTCGCAATCTGGTCTTCGACTCTTGCTCCCTCAGTATAATGAACGGCCTGCCGTACTCGTCGAAGGCCAGCGACATCTCTCCGGCGCCGGCGACGCCTTCTTCGATTCAGAACCTGAGAGAAGAGTGTAGAAGAAGCTCGGAGGTTCTTTCTGGTTCAGTGACTGTTCTTCTGGTGCTGAGCTTTGTGCTCTGTTTTGAGTGTTGGTTCGCTTCAAGCCCTAACTGAATATTTTTGTTCGGTGTATTTTCGTACTTATAAGACTTGTTTATGGGTTGGGCTTTGGTTTGGGCTTGTAGGACACAACATGTGAACTTGTTGGACCATAAGGTCCTGCTTATCTGTTTAATTATTTGGGTCAAGCCCATGAGGGCTTAGTGGGCTTGATAATAGATGTTTCTCTATTTTTCTTCTTATTTTATTTTGAGAAGAATGTATAGCTTTTCATTACCCATAAAAACAATAGCTTCTAGTTTTTATTACAAAAACTGTATTGACCAAGTATGATTATACCAGACTAGAGACTATCGGACCACCAAATCAGTTGTTTTGTTTACAGTACGAGATATAGAGCAAATCAAAAAATCTACAAAACCATAATCAAATCGGAGTATAAAGATCGTGAAAAAGGTTATAAGAGTGGTCCCTGAAGAGCTCTCCAAATCAAAATTAGGACCCATGAAAAAGGTACGAGAATCGATAACCCGGATTACGAGCTAAGCATCTGACTCAACGATCACCCTCTTCCATCTTCCTATGAGCAATTACTCTTTTTGGAGAGAATTTTCACCACTCAGTCCGCCAGATGACCTCAAACATGAGATCTTAAAATATTATCCGAGATTTGAAGAGGCGGGGTAAGATTGTTTTTTTTTTTAATAAAACGACAAATACATAATTACTGAACCTATAAGTCTGAGTCTAGTAATTGAAGTAACCAAAGCGGTCTATCTCCATCTCAAGTATGAGAGCTCCTTGTCTTGATCGTCTCTGTTGCCACCTCGTGAGCAATCCGGTTTGTCCCCGCCTAAACTCATTGAATACGAACCAGGCGGAGATCATGTAACATATTCTCTATATCCTTTACAAGTGAGTGCTGATAGTCCTCGAATGTCTCTAATCTAAGTCCCGTGCGAGAAATTATGTAAACAAATAATAATAATAAACTCATTTACCATACACTTAGGTTCATATATAAATTA
>JAYMSU010000031.1:0-22194 GCA_036897765.1 Erodium chrysanthum | reverse complement strand
CTCAAAAGGCGTAAGCCTCAATAATAAGAACGATCAATTCATAGAATTTCATATATCTAATACAATTTATAACAAAACACATAATTTCATAAGAAAGTAAAAAAATCATCAAATTAAGAATTCTAAGTCTTAAAATCATAAAATTCATTAAAACAATAGTTCTTAATCGGTAAAGGAATAATAAGTCTAAACATAAAGAAAACATATTGCATATTCGGTGTCCCCCCTTTTTTTCACTTTCACTCCTGTATCTTAAAATTCAGCAACTAAAAACAACATACAAATCAGCACCAATAATAAAAGCACACTAAATTAGTACATGGAATATTGTCATTTACTTCTATGCGAAAGAGAGTGAAAGAATGCTGAGAAATGAGGGAAGAGGAATGTTGTCATGACCTAAGGAGATGAGGGAAAAGAGGAGTCTTGCCACGAGAGTGTGTTTATCTTAGGGTATTTAGAGTTTTGTTTATCTTTTAAAAAACTTTAAAATACCCTAAAAAAATCTTTAAAAGTCTATTATACTATGTAAAATACGGCCCACAATGGCCTTTTAAAACAAAAAATATATATATGATATGAGGCGTAAGCCTCAGTGGCTTCTTAACAATATGAGGTGTAAGCCCAGCGCACGAGTTTGAGGCATAGCCTTAGAGGCGACTTTTTACCGCCTTGAGGCGTAAGCCTCAAGGTATTTTTAAAACTATAGTTGAAATTGAAAACTAATCAAAGGAATCAAGTTATAATCCATGATCAACAACTAACTATTAATAGGAAAAGCAATACTGAAAAACAATTGGGGATAGCACCTATCCCTTATTTCTAGCCTTTATCCGAGTTGGTTGATTAGCCATGTGTCTTCCTCTGGTAGGTCTTGCTAAGATGAAGACTCATAACATATTCTACAAACCGACTAAAATGTGTTTGCATTCAAATTTGTAACAGAGATTAAGGCTTGTGAGTTTAGAATACCATTTAGATAGCAGCTAGCATGAAAGATACAAGGACTGACCTTCTTAATGCTCATGGCTATCTCGCCCATGTGAAATGCAGAAGTCAGTGTTAAATTGCATTCTGGACTTGCATTTTCTGGGATAGGAAAAAGAAAGAAATCCATCCATTAGGAATATATAAAAACAAATCAACCACACAGCTGAAGTTATGCAAATTTGAGGCAGTTCAAAAGATACAAGGTTGAGCAAAGCAAAAGATTCATATAAATATATACATGAAACTCCAACCCTCCCTCTCTCTCTCTCTCTCTATGAATATATATAAAAGGGACCTGAACCAATAATCAAGTGGATTTTTGCACATAATAAATTAGATACAAAAGACACGATTCAGATGCTTAGTATACACACATAAGCCCTCAAGTTTACCTTCTAAACGATCTGAGCATGACAATACAGCAATGCTTCCCTTGCGATCCGAAACAACAGCAGTGTCAACATCCATGAGAATACAATCTGCAACTAATCTCTGTGATGGATCACAGTATAGTTGCTCCAACTTCTTGGCATCCTAGCATAAAAGAAACCACAGCGAATAGCTTCAGTACTGAACACACAAATTGGGCTCCATTTCACAGTTACATTCATAAAACCAAATAACCCATCATTTCAATGGAAGAAATACCTCCAGAGTCCATGAAAAATATCAAATTTATAATGGAATCAATGTGAGAGTACTTACCTCATGATAGGAATAGAAAAGGATACCATCACGGCAATCGCCAACAGCGATCCTGGTAAAATATGCAGTCAAAGACATTATCATAAAACGCGATCTTCCCACAGCAAACCTTCTCACCCTTTGGGGGTTATCGTTTGGAAAACCGCATATGTAAAACTGATATAAGAAACCAACAACCTCGATTAGCAACTACCACATGGTAGACCAGATTCTTCCAACAAATAAAAAATATGCACATCAAATTTTGTAACTTACAGCATTACCAGCAGATGCCAAGAAGTAGCGGTCAAGATAAGGACAAATTGCAAGTACCATTCCAGGCCATGTGATCGAATAAGCCAAACGGAAATGCCATGTTTCAGTTTCTTCAAGTTTGATTCCGTCACAGCTGGTATCATCTGGGCTGCTGCAAAGACTACTACTAGATAGTTGTTCCGTAGCATACCCAACAATTTCCCTGAACGGAGAAGTTCGTTGAGAAGACCCTTGCTTTGAGAAATATGTCATTGAACCACTATCTGAATTTTGCATGTGTTCAAGGCAGAGGACAATCAGACGACCCTTCGTGCTGTTTAATGAACACAAAGTTGTAATATATGCATATTGAATAGAAACATTCAGTTGATAGGAAGATGCTTTATCCCAGAGATTACCCAAATAAATATCACACAATCCAGAAAAACAGTAAAGTTTCAAGATTATAAACATCTGTAGTCTATTAAATTATATGGTAGAGAAGATATGGGTATGAAACATATAACACACCTTTCAGCTTCACCGCTGGGCATTATAGCCGGACCAGAAGATAGACTGGTCCCAACTACCACCACTTGTTCATTTCCTACTTTGACTAGCTCCATAGATTTCCCTGTTTCGCCAAGTTCAAGTTTGAAAGATGACAGCACTGACCCACGAAGAGGATCTACAGCACAGACATCGGATGAGCACAAGTCATCACTCAAATTGGTCCTCATAACAATCAATAACCTGCTCTCATTATGATATAGGACCTTCCTCGGAGTGCCTTCAAGATGAAATTTCTGCACGTTAAGCCTTTTACTGTGCACCATTTCCACCTAGAGAACCAAAGAACCATGTTATGTACAACAAATATCCATAACAAGGTTAGCCTTTTATTGGTACTTATTATCTAGCTTCTTTTTTAAGTTATCATGTTCAAGGTTGTTCTGGGTTTGCATTTCCATCCTGGAAACCATCTGTATGCACCTACTGTTGTATTAATGAAAATATTATGTTCTTTGCCAATCAAGAAAAATATGAAAAAGCTGTTCTTTTACAGTGTAATATTTCCTAAATTCTAGCTATTTGTAAAATAGAAGATGTACCCTTTTAGACATTCAAGTGCACAATAAATCAGAAACATTATGGGTAACAAAGATGCCAAGACCAATTCAATGTGTATGGAATGAAGGATACATTTGCAAGAATAACATAACAATGGAGTCTGTTTATAAACAGAAGCCAACTTGCACATGAGCTACCATTGTTGGATCCAAGCCAAGCAACCACTAGTCAGATGCTCCTCAAATGCTTAAATCCAAACAGCAAAAGGTATATGTTTTTCTTCTAACTCACATACAATAGGAAAACAACCGACAAGATGACAACCATACTTGTAGTTCATCTAACGGAACTTTTAACAATAAATTAAAAATGCTTGTGGGCTAATACTGAAGTGACTCAAGAGCCAAAATCATCAAGCACTGAGAATAAGGAGACATTCAAATGTTGAAGTTTGAATAAGGATAACTTTAAGTTTAACCCACATAATATGCACACAAGAAATGGAAAAACATTAATCACATTTTGAAATAACAATAGAGATTTTCATTGTCAACAAGCATAAGACATGATTCATCAAGACACGCCTTTATAATTAAAAAATGTATAATGGTAGGGATTTTCTTAAATATATTTGTAATCATATATCAATAGACAGGATTTAAATAAAAATGTAATAGATACCATGAACTTTATTTTTGAGGTAAAAAAAAACACTGAAGACAAAATTTAACAATAAGCATATAAAACTACAATACGAAAGTACAAACTAAAACAATAGTAGTTGGGAAAAAAGAAGCAATCAACTCTATTTCAATATGCCAAGCCATTAGGCACCAATTACTATCAGCAACATAAGTTTTAAGAAAAAAAAACCTTTGGCATCACTATCTATTTGTTATAAATCATAAAACAGGATTCAAGTGTCCTACATGCAGATCTCACATAAATTGCCCTAAATGACAAATTCATGCTTCATAGCTATTAACCAGTTTGGACAATCTGAAAAGGTAAGTGTGACATCAACAGAATGAATGGTTAAGCAACATCAATTCACAGTACAAAAGAGATTTCTCACCAAATGTAAACTGTTCTCTGCGACAAATAAAATTCCATTAGGACATTCATCAGAACACACAGGAGTCACATGTGTTGAAGGTTGGAATGAGATAGACGTATACGAGATACTGTGCCTCGCAGTTTGCAACAACCAAGGCCTATCACTGAGAGCAATAACATCTGAATCAAGAGAATCACTTAGAGGAACCAGGAAAACCGGAGTAATGCCAATACGACGGGTGGCAACCACTTGAAGGTTAACAGGAAAGCCATTCATCTCATCGGCTGAATTAACTGAACACCGTGAACCATAAGAAGCTGAAGCTTGAATACTTGATAAGGCAGTATCTGCATTTGCTAAAGGGAAACTTGTAGGACCGTGCCTAGGCAACTCTGATGAGGATGTTGTGAAGGCAGCAGGCCACTCAAATCGGAGTAGCATTCCATTCCTCAATCCCGAAAGAACATAAACTCGATCAACTAGTACAAGCCTTACATCTTGAGGGATGCAACCACTTATAGCAACCCCCAATGTATTAGTTAATGAAATGGTCCCAGAAGCAATCACTCTTAAACCTTTATTGGGTATAAAAGACAAAATTTCAACAGAAGGTTTATGTGTGCCAATAACAATGGTATTACCAATGTCAATTCCAACTGGAAGTGTAGCTGCTTGGTTACTATCCACCATAATGGAGGTAGAAGATTTTTGCTCAAAATATTTGTGAGGTATAGATATACAAGACAATTCATGTTGCAGTCTCACCCGTTGCATTTCAAAAATTTCATAATGATACGTCGATAGTGATTTGACCCCAAGAGTGAACAGAAAACATGGATTAGAAGTGGCGACCACTATCAAATTATGTCCAACTGCCCCCAAGTTGATATTAATATTACTGGGGGTCCAGGACGTACATATTGGAGAAGGTAATGGGATGCCTTCAGAATGTGCACCTTCGGTGGGCAAACAAAGTTGAACTCCATTTTGATGAATCTGGACCAGCAAACCATCATCCAGAAGACCACACGCCAAGGTACATACATTCGGCTGGAAACCAACTGAATCAGTTACATCAGTGAAGTTTAGGCCAACAAATAGTACCCTGGTCTCTTCGACAAATGACAGGACAAGAAAAGAATGATATGAATCTGTTACTTTCATTCGAACTGTCCAAGTACCAGTTATCCCTTGATAAATAGGGGCAGTCCTATATAACTTTTCTACACTTATACCACTTCGAATAATCCTCAATGATCCCTCTGGTGCTACTCCACAGCAAGCGAAAACTTGATCATGTTTCTCATCATGGTAATCCACAACTGACATATCCAATATCGGCGCAATGTTTTGTACAGGACTTGTGTACGTTAGCCTCTCATTTTCCACTTTTAGAACCATTCCATCCCCCATCTCAATAAATGCTGCCAAATATCCACCTTTAACCCACAAAAGGGCCTTGCATGGTAAACCTTTATAGAGACACTCAGATATATTAACTTTAAGATCGGCCAAATTAAATGAAACTTCAATCATGAAAAGTTCTCCTGTATCTATGCTGAAAATCATCCTTGGATTTTTATCATCTTGCGGTTCCCAGCTCCACGAGCACATATATCTGGAGGTAGATTTCATATTGCTATTTTCACCATCTATGCACATGGGGTCATTCTCACTCAACCCAAGTAAAGCACTAGCACAAACAGCAACATTATCATCAACATTGTCATCATCAAAATTTTGCTCCTCAACCAAGTTTGTCCTATATACAGAACACGGATTCTGAGCATCCCTAAGATCCATGAGGAGAGCATCACCCACCCTGAACAGAAATGCAAATCCGTTGGAATGGGGTACTTCGACAATATTATGTGCTAGCGGTCCATCTTCAATATACTGAGATATTATATGAATAGCATGTTCTCTTACATTCCATCCCAGCAGCAACAGCTCATTCAAGACTGCTCCCCTCCTGCATTACCAAATTTATTAGTTTGTACTTAGACCCCATGTGAGATATTATATGACATCACTAGAAACAAATAATAATCTCCATCTCACAACTGTGTGATTAATAGATAACATGACTATAAATTTTCAAAGCAGACTATCTCAATTGTCATACCTATTCAGAAGAACTGCCAGTACAGGATTATTATCTTTACTCGAATGACTAGACTCCCTTGAAATAAAGCACATGCTCCATATAGTACCGCATATGCTGGTTTTCTGTAAACTTCGGGCACTAACTGCGTCCCCTTCATTTTCAGAAGGATAAAATATTGTCTGAAATTATTTCACAAAACGCCTTATTAACTCCACAAGGAAATGTCATCGGCATAGTAAACTGGATGTACATCGAAGTCCAGATAGCTAGTTTGATATTAGTAATATTTACAGATGTCAAATACTTGCTAAATTTTGCAACTATAAATGCACGTCAACCTTATCAATGATATCATTGGTGGCAGACATTGAAACTGAGAGAAGTGCCAACCGGTCTTCGTATGCGCTCGCAGCAATGAAAAATCCACTAAGAGTAGACAAGAATAGAGTCAGTAACATCAACAACTCCAAATCCAGGAAAAACAGAAATTCCAGCTGCAAATTTAGTTTTTGTTTTTATTTTTGTGAGATCTGATTCAAATTGCATGAAAGGGCTGCTTCAAAAAAAAATAGTAATATTTTTTTAGCTTGGAGACGATAATGAAATATAATTATTTCTGTAGGAGTCATATAATATAATATAATATTATTTGACCTTAAGCATGTGTATTGCCTCTACAGTATGCAGATATACTATCTATCATCCCTTTAACCTATTCCTTATACAGAAGCAGAAGCAGCTTACCTAGTATCAACAGCTAGCATTCTTCCAAGCTGGTGCCTTGAGCTTCCTGGAGTAGAAAGTTGAACATTCGTCACTGGGAAGAACCTGTGTCGTAAACAAACAAACAAGGAAAACATATGAGATCCATGAAAGAATTAAATAGCTACAAATCTCCTTAAAATGCAAGACTAGGCACGGCGAGAAAGAAGAGAACCTGTGCATTTCATTGCAAAATGCAAGCATTGAGAGCTTCCCAGAATCAGAAATAACCACCAAAAGGTCTCTCCCCAGCATCTACAAAGGTAAAGGACGGAATTTTGTCGGATATATTTCTACATAGAGAGATACTGCCAATACCATGCACTTTTTTATCATTCAATCCAGTTATTTTTCATCCCCTTTGAAGAAAATGACATAAAGCTTCTATTATAACAAGTGAAGTAAAATGTCTGGGACAAAGTTGATCAACAATAAATTGAAGAGGTACCTGTGGACTTCGTGCACTGAACTTCTCATTCCAATGTAGTATAGCAAGATCTTTAATTATTCCAAATGTGGCCTGCTCACAAACAGACTGTACAACTCCATCCTCACCAATTACAACCAATTCTATGGATGTCTCCTAAATGAAATAAGATCAATAACTTACTATGAGAATAAGTTTGTTTGATAACTTGAAACATTGAAATGCAACTTTCCTATAATTAGTTCTTGCATTGGTGCAACCTTAAAATTTACCTTTACCCTAATTTTAGGCTGTGACAATGTTCCTTTGTTTTATCCCATCGGACATTGGCAAAAAAACAAACTTTTCCATTATATATATAAGTAAGAACTCAAACTCCAAATCCGTAGTTCATAAATAACCTTCAAAAAGGAAACAATAATCCAATACGGGTCCAGCTTTCACACTCTTGGAATATGTCCTGTACAACTTTTACTGTCGAACACAATTGCAGCACCAATAAGAAACAACTGCTTCTGCAAGATATTTATTGCTTTCCACTATGATGAAACCCTAATCAACCTAAAAGTGACCTTAAACCCCCAAATATATCACTCAACACAACATAAGCACAAATCCTATTGCAGACATGTCAATTTCTACATACCAAAACCCAACTGAATTGTGCCTGATTGTTACAATAAGCCGAGAACAATCAAATTACATGCACATGATGCAATAACAATCTCAACCTTGGTTACTAAATACATAGATAAATAAAACTGCTATGGACAACAGCTAGTTCTGCACCAGTAAGCATGATCAACAATTCCAAAGGACAAAATAGGAAGTAGGCGAAAGAGCTACAACGGCGAGAAAATGACCTTGCCGAAGACGATGTCGAGGCAAGAGGGAGAGCGAATGCGACCATAGACGACCTGGAGGACGACGCTTCCTCTGAGGACGCATTTGGCGAGGTAATGAACACTGGTGGACGCAGCCGAAGACGAGGATCGCGACTTGGTTGACGAACACTCCTCCTCCGAGACCGCCATTAGCGAATTTAGTTGGGAGCTAGGGTATGTATGTTTGTTTCTCGGGGAAATTGGAGGTGTTTCAATCTAGGGCTGTAGGAAAGTCCTGTTTCTCTAGGGGAAAATGAAGATGTCCATGTGGAGGATAGAGGAATTCAACATGTGTAAATTCTTCGAGTGTCCTAACACTGTCATGATGACATCCACTGTTACTCTTCCTTCCCTGTCTTAATTAACAGCTCAATCCATCTTTCTTTGTGGTTTTTATTATTTTATTTTAACATTTTTCAGCGATACCGAATGGGGAAAATGGAGTAACGGTGCCAAAAAGATAATCTTGTCACATTTTTATTTGTAAAGTTTATCTTTTTCGTATTATCGAAGTTACCCCACTTTTGATCAGGTAAAATTGTGAGCTATTGTCTTATTCTTGTTTCGTATTTGTTGTTTTTTATTTTTACAACATGGTTCATACATGGTTAGAGTCAATTCGCCCATAATTTTCGCATGTTCGTCGTTGTTTCAGTCCTCTAAACCTGTCGAAATTTGGTCGACTACGGTAACACGTTCTTGATTGTCATCGGAAACAAGTAGTGCAACATCGTAAACTGTCGGGACTAAAGAGTATGACACCATACGATGTGAAACGATGTATGAAAAAAATTGTTGTCATTCATTGACGGCCACCAGGCCAAAGGGTTTAGGGAGGAACACAAAAAAAAACCGACAAACAAACTGCGGGTTCAATTCATGGGTCCACAAGTCAAGGGCTTACCTTCTCTTGAACACACCCATGCCATCATGGGTGACATCCTTACTTTTCTGTTTGGATAGGTGGTTGATGTACATGATTGTGTACATGTCACAATCCCCATCGACGGTCGACTGAGGTATTTTCTCTCTGGACATGCGCGTCCAAGTAAGGGTTTGACGGTCCCCCGAGAGTCGGGTAGCAACGAGCATCCAGGGTCATATGGGTGGTGAAGTTGGCAATCTACTCTTCCATCCTCTCCTATGTTATGCAGGCGATGTCAAAGTCTAAGTCGACTTGTACACGGAATTTGAACAACCACCCAATGCATGTTTACAATGTTTAGGAGGGAGTATATGGACCTCGCTCCGGTCCAAGGAAGAGGGAATCGATTTGTTTCCCCTTATGTGTACCCGGTGATAAGGTCGTCCCAAGGGATAGGGTCATCCCTGAGATTTTGGAGCCCAAAGTGATCGATAATTTTGAGCTCTTGTTCACAAAAGAAAATACAGTAAAAGTTTTATATATTAATAGTGTTGGAACCATGATATTTTATTACTTTATAAATATATATTAATTAACCGACACATTAAATTTCTTAATTTAAAGATCTTTTTATAGCGCATTTGAAGGCTTATAAAATGTTGAGGCATTCTTTTTGAAACGGTGTTTAGAAAATAAAGTCTCAAATAAATTAAATGAAGACACTTGTGAAAACGATATTATTGAAGTTAAGGTCATGATTAATGATCTCGGAATAAAAATGGATGTAATAACTGAGTGGATTATCCGGATGAACATGATACATGTTCAAAGGTCTAGAGTTAAAAAAAAACGTGACTTCTTAATTTGAAATTATGCAATGAGAAAAGTTAAAGATGAATTCCACCTATATTTAAATTTTAAGGATAACAAACAATACTAGAATCATGTTTTCTTAAATCATTTTAGTTATCTTTATGTAAGTATATCTAA
The DNA here is from genome assembly GCA_036897765.1 of Erodium chrysanthum. Taxonomy (NCBI): domain Eukaryota; kingdom Viridiplantae; phylum Streptophyta; class Magnoliopsida; order Geraniales; family Geraniaceae; genus Erodium; species Erodium chrysanthum. The sequence continues at coordinate 12,102 of JAYMSU010000031.1, read as the reverse complement.
TTAATAATTTATGATATCAATAGAACCCTACAACGACACCGTCTTGTAGGGAGGTCGAGTGTCCATTAGGGACACCTATCCTTCAAGTAGTATAGCTGGTGGAAAGCATTAAGTTGATTCAATAGGGAACAAGGCACTTAATTTACTTGGGACAGAAGCCACCACTCTCGACTGTCACGGCTCGACCCAATAGTGCCGACTTCTGCAACAGTAAACTAAGTGTCTCACTCCCGATTGGATCGATATGGTGCTTACCGCCAGGTATAGTTCTTGTAAGGTCATGTTTAGAAACATTAAAGGACTGACGTCCGACCGCCATACACAAGGATCTCACTCATGAAAAACGTATAACGTGATGGCATAAAGAAATCAAGGCAATTGGGATTCAAAAACTAATTATCCCGAGCACCAGGTGCTTTAATTGTCTAACAAGTAAAAAAAACACCTACCACCGCTCAACCTCGATCAAGTCCTCATATGCGTTTCTCCCATTCCGCTCTCCGTCATGCACAACCTCTACCCGTGCTAGTCTAGTCGCACCTCACATGGACAACTGTGCTAGTCCCTCGCAAAACCATTTGGATCAATGAGGAAGAGAGACAACTTGTGGGTGCATGGATCAACAATTCGACCGATCCTACCATTAGAGTTGGAAGGGGGGCCGAAAAATATTGGGATGTCGTGTACGACTCATTCCAAGACAATAATCTCATTCCCGATGTCATTACATTACGTGACATGAAATAAAAGACCACTTCATAAGATGGTCTAAAGAGTAAAGAGGTAGATCGATTTTACGTTTGTTTTTTGAAGGCCGAAAGAGAACGACACAATGATTAATCCGACAATCAAGTGGTGGATATGGCTGAAGCCTCGTATAAGAAGTAGGTAAGAAGATATTTCACCTAAAGTAGAGGTTCATCAAAGACCACCTGGAATGAATCGGTTAGACAACATTGAATTGTGAAGGTTCTCTAGGTTTGACAAAATAACCCAAGGTTGACGATGTCGGGTCCTATTCATTGCCCGTCCATTTGGACGAGCTCATCTCCTCTATTGTTCACACCCTCCACTAGTTGTGCAATATGGTAAAAGGTGGCTAAGACAAAAGCAAGTATCGAACCCCTAAAGGTAGGTCAAAGGATTCTAAGTTGTGTTTGATGTCTTGAAGATGAAGTTGGAGTATAAGGAAGCCCTCCCTATGAAAGTAACAAAATTGATGGCAAAAGATACTTTATATATGACCAACAATGAAAGAAACTAAACAACAAGGTTGGTGCAAAGTTATAGGAAAACTATTTTGATTTTGATTTTTAGTTTATTGTAATTTCAATATTTAGCTCAATATAACATCAGAATCATTTGTTTGAATAAAAATCGTTTTTATTTCCGATAATATTTTCAACGATTATGAGTTTTTTTGCTGCATGTACATCAACGATTTGGAAATTGAGCCACTCACACGTTTCGGGGATGATGATAGAATAAGTGTTACCAAAACAAATGATGTATTTATATCTTAATGACATAATAAATTATAATCATCTGTAACATACTAACATCTCTTTCCAAGGGGAGTAAATAATAGAACTATTTTTTGGATAAAAATAATAGAATTCTTGTTAATCAGAAATGAAGAACCTGTTTTAAATACTGCATCGATTTTTTAAATACAAGCTAAAACATGGAAAAAGTATACTGCGTCGATTTTTTTAATACAGAGTTCTCAAAATAAACATCATAATTTCATCTTAATTACTCAATTAGTCATCCATTCTCAATATGGAGCAGATGACAGAGTTCATTCGTATCAGAAATGAAATATCTGTTTATAGTACAGTTGTCTGTTTGAGCACACTGCTACTAAACTACATCCACTACAGCATGAAACTTTCGGATTGATTACTGAAGCCATAGAACTCTACGCAGACAAAATAAGACAGGTATATTATTGACCACCCAAGGTGCCAACAGCTTCCTTCAGAAGTCGCTGTGCTTCTTCTCTCCTCCTAAACAAAAGGAAACAATAGTTAGAATGAGCTTATCATCATTTCAGCATGTCAATGCACAGATCAAATATAGCATTATGGTTATTATACATACATGATTCATAATCTTGTTCACTTACTGCTGAGATGGAAAAAAAAGTTTATGCTCATTATGATAGACACTATGATACAACTAAACTTGCTTCAAAGAATTGCGCTCAACTTGCTTCAACAATTACCCAGTACAGAATCTTGTGACAATTATATCGAGACCTCAGACGTACAACTGAATGATAAGGGTACTTGAGTTATATAGCACAGATCAGTTTTCCAATTCCAAAGAAAGTGGAGATGCACATAATGCCAAACTAATGAACTGTTTCCAACTAGGTATCAAACCTCATGTACCTACCACCTGTCTATTAGTGGAGAATCAGCATAAAAACCCACTTTCAAGCCCTATACAGCCAATGCATTTTGCAAACAAGTAGAATTTAATTGGATTCTAACTGAACTGTGTGGTTGACAGATCATGCTTGGCCTAAGTCTTAACTTTTAATATGCTAGACTATAATGACTTTGTTATAAAAGATTGATGGATCCATATGAAAGCTCCCACCCCAAGTAAGCTTTTAAATGAACTTGTAGACATAAAACATAATGAATAGGACAACAACAAAAACTTAGCCATTTTCCCAATCAATTGGGGTAGAGACTAAAAAGGATAATGTATTGGACAAACCACTAAAATGTTGCTTTATTTTATAACAATAAAAAGAACATAACTACTTCTCATAAATACTGAACAAGAGATAGTCATCCTCCACAAGTAATGACGTTATCATTATCAATGTTTCTAAACACTTTCATTAGAACTAGTACGTGTTTAGGGAGTTGACATTAGATTACGTAGTTAATGCTAATAGTTTAACAATATAGTTGACTTTAATGTATACATATATAAGTATGCAATTAGTAGACATTGCATGAGAAATTCTTCTGGTCTATAACTATACAACTTTATCAAGTATACCTCTTAATATCCTCCACAGCTTGTTTACGTCGTTGTATCTGCAGTTCCAAAATGTGAATCAATGTCGCTCTAGCCTGGTGAAGAAAAAGAACTACATTACAATTGCATTTTACAAACTGGAATTTTAAACAGAGACGACAAACAAATATGCATACAACCTCATTCTAGTCATATTTACCTGATGGGGACGCAATGAATTGAGAATGTGATGCAAATTTTTAAATATAAGTGATATGTCCTCCACTCTTCTAGCATATTGAGATGGCCTCTCAACGAGAACATCAGCAAGCTCCAAAATGTGCAACTGCAATTCTCTGTTAAGCGACCTCAGTTCTTTCTTGAAATCTGAAAAAGATCACATATTTAGCAGACCACGGAATGAATAATCTGATTCCTAAAGCATCTGATTCTGAACACATAGGGTAGACCACACATGCAACATAGACTGAGTTCCTCAAACTTCTATGTTTCCAAACAACCAGTAAAAGCTAATGACAGAAAATGGAAACTTCACGAACAATGTCTCGGGTTCATCATTTGCATATAACTCTAGAAACCAAGCACTAATGCAGTCAATGGTTTAGTGCTTTAAACTCACATTTTCTGACATTTGTCTTTTACAAAAGTAAAATTACTATCCAATCAATTCTACCTAATATTGTCAGGATATGTCATTCCAACATACATACTATTGCTTTGAGTGGAATTATTGTGCAATAGATCGTTCTTCACTACTTCACTACAAAAGACTGGTACTTACAAATGCTGGACGAACTGAAAAAAAAAAAGTTCTCACCCTTAACCCTTAATACATGAAGATCTAAAATCTAGTTATATGCAGCAACACATTAACAATAAATCAGTGACTATGTTAAAGGCCAATTAGAGAAAAGAAGAACACACTCGACAATTAAAAGAAGTGGAAAGAGATAACTTTTGAGGGCATGACTATCGAAATAAAGTATAAATTTTACAAAGTATGGAGCAATATATTTGAAAAGTAATATAAATATGCACAAGTGGCAAAGAACAAACTTACCAACATTTGGTCCTTTTGGGTACAGCTGACGAACCCCCTGCTCTTCCAAGCTTGGAAGAACATCATCAGTCTACACAAGAGAGGGGAAATGAATGCTAAGTTTTAGAACAAAAATAGTGATCAAATACCCAATTTTGAAGTCATACTTAGAACCAGAAAAAAAATCATAAAGGTCACACATTGTATGATGGGAAGATATGAAACTCAATCATCTGAAACAACCTATAACTCAAGAAATTAAATTTTCATTTAATCTTTCTCCTACTTAATTAGCCTTGGATATATACAAGGGAAACAGAAACAAACCCTCTTTCATATCTGATAATCTTACTCAATGAAGCCACTTTCTCGCACTTCTATCCCTCTTTCAGCTAATAGTCTCATACTAAGAGGGCCGATTCTTAAGTGTTTTTAGATGGATCATGTTTCATAGAAGCTGACAAATAAAAGGGATTGCATTACACTGAAATATATGCATGAACTGAAAGAAATAGAGAAAAAAATAAAAATAAACTTACTGTATAATTGCCACCATAGCAAATGTAAGTCCCTTCAATAGGAGGGGGAGGCTCTGGAGCCGATTTAGGGTCTTGAATGTAGTCCTTGTAGAGCCTATAAAACGGTGGCGGTGGTGGATAAGTGGCTGTTGCCATCACAAACACTCCACAACAAAACCTAAATCCCCAACAAGTTCAACAAGCCAAAATGGAATCAAATGCACAACAAAACACTACATTCATGTATGTGACACTGAAAATTTCAATTAACACAAGAAAATACCTATAGAACACAGAAAATCAGAACCAGAATGCAATTATCACACTTCAATTCAGTTATATGCTATACTGGGAAAGAAAATAGAGCAGAGGACGATAAAATTGCATAGATTAGGAAATCAACCGGAAGTATCAAATAGTACCTCGATGTCGAGAGCTAAAACGCTGAGTTCTCGAGCCGGAGTCGAAATATGCGGCTAAGGAGATCAGAGAAGGCCCGAGAGATCCCTGGTGCTAGCACCGATTGAAAATATGGAGCTGGTAAAACTCAGTAGCGTGTCCAGTTTTCGGAAACCGGCGAGAATTCACCGGAAATCCGCCGGAGGATGGATTCAGATGGCTGAAGGTGGAAGAGGTGGAGGAGGTCAACAATGGTTATGGCTCGTGGTTGCTCTCGGCCTCTAAGAACGAGAGAGTGAAGTCTGAAGAGGGGCACGGATGTAATTATTGAGGAACATCAGGGCTATTTTTGGAAGAATAAATATATAAACTCGTCAAACGACCAGTCGGCCACCCCGCCTTCACAATACGACGAAGATTGGTCGTCCCTGCCGTTCTTCACAACTTCGTTCACCGTTCGTCGTCAGCGAGAACAGACCGTTAAAGACTGTAAATGTTAGGGTATAAAAACCCAAAATTTTGAGATGGACGAGAAAATGCCACAAACTCCAGAGGTAGATCCATTGTTTTTATCACTTCTGCAATTTTCTTGCTACCCAATCGATCTCAATTTTTGTGCAGGACTTTTCCCCAATTATTTTGTTGTTGATTTGAGTCTGGTTTTGTCTCAATCTGTGTAATTTTGTTGTCAGATCTACAGAATATCTAGGTGGAACTGGTAATTTTGGAGAACTGGCTGATTTATTTTTTCTTGAAATGTCATGATGTGGAGCAGTCCTAAGAAATTTAGCTGAACTGTTAAATGCTAGTATTAGAAGAGAAAGGGAATGATTTTGATGAATTGATAGACATGAAGATGGGAAAATCAAATGATGTTAGGATTTAATCTATAGAAAGTATTGCCAAAGATGGGTTACTAATGTATGTATAATTGTGTTCTTATGGCTAAGTTCATGAGGGCTTCACTGTTTTGGTAGTGATTAGTTGTAGCTGAAATTTGATTGTAGGTGTCTTTATGCGTGGATACTCTTGCTACTGATGTCAAACATGTAGCAGAGAGGATTGAAGATGGGAAAAATAGAGGGCCCTCTTTCTGTTGTGACCTCTATGACACTGAAATGGTGCACGACGTAGCTCTAGAATTGCTCCCGGGATTAGCCACAGCTTGTGTTGACAACACAACCGGGGATGTGTTCCAGACCCCGACTTCAGTTGCTGTTGATGTGAGGAAGGAAATGATGCAATATCTCACCCAAAGAAGTGAAAATTTTGTGGCTGAATCCGTTATCTTAGAGAGTGAGAACGAGGCAGAAAATTCCGACCATCCTTGTGAGATCGTTTCTGTTTTTATCGATGAGTTCACGAGTTCAAAGAGGAATTTGTTTAGTCGGGTTTCGGGATGGTTGCTGAGTGAAAAGAGAGAAGACAAGATAGATGATTTCCAACAAGAGATGGAAGTAAGTGGGTTTTGGCCAATTGAGAGAAGAGAACCAATCTGTCAGACTTTGATGAAGAATGTTGACTTGAAGAACGTATTTCACTGTAAGATGACATTCAACTCTGCTGAAGAGCTCGCCGAGCATGTTCAGAGCTGCAACTTTAGGACTGTTACCTGCACAAATGAGGGTTGCTCAGCAAAGTTCATTGCAGGACATTTGGAGAAGCATGACTCAGTCTGTCCCTACAAGATACTTCCATGTGAACAGTCATGTCCAGCTCGCATCACGAGGCGCGAGATGGATAGGCACTGCATTACTGTTTGTCCTATGAAGCTTGTGAACTGCCCTTTCTACTCAGTGGGTTGTCAATCCACTATACCACACTCTACACTTGAAAAACATCATTCAGAAAGTCTTCGATCTCATTTGCTCTGTGTTCTTCAAGGTATTCATAAGGGAGCATCTGCTGAAGATCTGGAAAAACGACTTGAGCAATTGGAAAAGGTAAGACTCATGAGTGAGTTTGATATTTGAATGCATTTTGTTTGTACAATTGACATATTATCATGTTTTATGCATACGTTATCATCTGATTAAGTTGAACAAGGTGACATTACTTAGCCCACTAGGGGTTGGCTTGATGGTACGTGAGCTCTCTCACCTCCTTGAGGTCAGAGGTTCGAATCCTAGTGGGTACACCTGTATAGGAGCAGGTGAGGGTTGAGGGTTAGATTAGGCTAGATTGGGATTTCCTGCTGATAAAAAGAGAGGTGACATTACTTATTGAACCATCCACATTTAGCTAGCATTAGTATATTATTTTCAGCACTTTCATCTATTGTAATTTTCATTTATAGTAGAAAAGTCTGAAAAAAACTAAAATCTATATTCCTCAAAAAAACTCCAGTTTTGGTCATAACTGAGCAATGTTGATTTATAAAGCTGAACCGAGTAAGTCAACTCGCCAGGCTTGCTTGCCAAGTGCATAAAATTACACCTACTATGTAATACTTGAAATTTGTAATTTGCTGTTCTCAGTGCTAATGATAACGTCACTAGTTATGTGGCATGTATATATATGATTAAGATCAAAACTTTCTATTTTCTGAAACAGATATCGTCTTCAAGTCAGCTGGCCGAAGCTCAAAATGCAAGATCTCTAACGTATGTTGTCAAGAACCTCGATGCAGAGTTAGGATCGTTGGAAATAAGCAGTGAGACCAAGGCCAGTAACAGTGAGGATAAGGAGAATGAAGAAGACCTTATTGCTGGAAACAATGATAATGAGAAGTTGCCTTATTAAATATTGCAGAATAACTTTCTTGTATCATCTATTCTTTGCAGCAGTCTCATTCTTTTGTTCACTAACCATTCCATGCGTGAAGTAAGCTTGCTTCTTTCTAAAACTATAACATAATTGTCTATTATTGCTTTTAAAAATAAAGTGTTTCACCACTAACAAAACCCACTTTATTAATTAACCATAACAAAGGTCTAATCAATACATGAGACTTACAGAAAGGAAATTAGGGTCTCATCAATAAGTCAAAACCTCGAAAATTATCAGAAACCTATCCTTGTATCAAATTCACCACTTGAAACTTTCTTCACCAACTGTGCCATGGGAAGAGACTGGTTTAAGCCATACAGAACTGTAGGAAAAATCTTTAACATCGTCACCAAAACAATTCCTACTTGAATAATCGTCATGGAAAGAGAGGTTCTTCCTCGCACTAGTCAAATAAAACAAATTCGCATCATTATAGAGTTTTGGCAAATAGATCTTGTTGTGCATTCCTCTCAAATCACTCGACGCCAGAAAAGAACACATACTGCTGAGGAAGAGCAATTTGTTTCCCAAGCAGTGCTCAACCTTCCAAGTCTTGTTTCCAATACTCAAAGTCGAGATCTCAATCCTCCTCTCCTCATGAATCAACAAAACTCTCAATAGCTGTCCCTTGTTCTTTGCCAGTAGGAAACATTGGAAAACTCTTAGATATTCTGGGTAGCCATTGCCAATAACATTCCAATTAGGTCTCTCGGCATTAGGATCAAACACGAACAAGTGTCCAGAGTCTCCCAAGCAATAACACAACCCATTCTGCATAAGAGGGGCAGTGCCTGGAGATAGTAGAAAAGGTCGTCGTCCTTGTTTAATGGATCGCTTAGTCCAACTCTCTTCGCCGCGCTTGATGATGCAGCAAATCGTGCCATATAACTGAACTCCAATGACAAAGCAGTCTGGAGAAGTGGGGGGCGAGCTAAAGCACATGGAAGCAAAACTATCCGTCGGGTACTTGGGAAGCTCAATCTTTTCTCTCGAGAACGGCTCAAAAAAGAAAATGTCGTGATCTTGGGTTTGCATTAGTAGCCAACCATGGTTCGAGAATCGAATGCGTGCTCCAGACAGTTCTGGAACGTGGGTACGATGAAACCCGCGCGTTGTAGGGTGATGAAACCTTAAAACATCATCTTCCTGTAAGGAGATCAAGTATGGTAACCCGGGATTTTGAAGATGAGGTTGGGGTATGATATTCATACTTGGACCAGAGATTGATGGAATCAAATTCGACGTCAATGATTTAGAGATGAGGCGACGAAACATGACTAAATCTCCACCGTATAGAAAAGAAGATATTAGTCTTTGAACTTTAGGTGCAAGCTCACATAAAAATCTTCTTCCTTGCGTTCCAAGTTTCTCTTCCTCTTCACTTTGGTCTATCTTTTGAGCCATAACTATGATTCTGCACAAGAAAGACAATGCATAGCTATTGCTGTTATGAGCTATATATAGACAAATAGATTTTGATATTCAATTCCTTTGCTTTCCTATTTTATTTTCCTAATCCGTTTATTTATCTAATTCCTAATTTCCTTTTCTATTTTCCTAATCCGTTTATTTCTCTAATTCCTAATTTCCTTTTCTGATTTCCTATTATCATGTATATATATAGTAATGTGTTTGATAAGATCAGAACTCAAAACCACACTAATTTGATTTCTGAGTTTGGCTTAGGATGGATTCGAATTCGATACAGCTTACTGGGCAGTCACATCCGTGGCTACTCTTTCAAGATTATCAGAAGGATCGTAATGGACAAACCTTTTATAGCCTATCACAATATCGATTTTACGTGGACTCGATCGAGGATTTGATCGGTAAAAACATAGTTGCTTGTGGCTACAACTGGTTGGTGTTGGAGGATATACATTCTGGTGCTTGCTATCTCTTCAATCTTGTCACCCTGGACAGGATTGACCTCCCAAAACTGGAAGGAAATATTACCATCAATGTAGCCGTTCTGAGCTCGCCGCCCGATCAACTTGATTGTCACGTGCTGCTCTTTTCTAAAGACTTTGTTTTGTTCTGTCGGGTAGGTGATAACAAATTTGTAAGACAAGAACTCTATTTCCACGTCCGCCACGCGACCACATTCCAAGGGAAGACATATTGTTTTGTAAGTAGCAATGAGTTGGTTACCATTGATTTCGCTTCGGGTCCACCTCAGAGGTTGAGTTTTTTGCATTTGCTAACGTTCGAATCGCCGAGTTTACGTCTGCCCGACATGCCATTTGGATTGGTTTACTTGATTCAATCTCGCGACGAACTCTTACTTGTGCGCAAGATGATTTCAGGGCCAAACGATCTGGGCGTTTGTGGCTTCAGAATTTTTCGAATGGACTTTGCGGAGGAAAGGTGGGTGAGAGTGAAGAGTATAGGTGAAAGGACGATTTTTATCTCCACCGATGATGGTTTTTGTTGCGAGGCCTCTCAAGCAGGAGTCAAGAAAAATAGTATATATTTTGTTAAGAATGATCGCAAACGTGTTGGGGTTTTCGATCTAGAAGATTGGAGCATTTCGACACATCTGCCATGTCCGGTTTTGAGAGGTCAAAACATAAGATCAAACTGGGTCATGATTAGTTAAATTTCTCTATAAGTTTAAGTTTGTGTAACGTCCTGTTTTAATATATCTATTTACATGATTTTATATAAATGTCTTTTGGTTTATTTCTCATTCTTGGTATTTTCGTAATTTTAAGGCGAACTTTCGTCCTGTTTGAATGCAATAAAACAGACCGACATGATATACTTTCGTTAATCGTGACAACATAATAAATGATGGACATGATTTTAATATATCTATTTACATGATTTTATAAATGTCTTTTGGTTGATTTCTCGCTTTATATGTTCTTATAATTTTAAGTCGAACTTTCGTCCTATTTGAATGCAATAAAACAGACCGACGTGATATAACAAAGTATCTATCATGGCTAGTCTAGTGGTCAAGGGAACTGAGTACTATTTCGGTCTCCCAGTTCGAATCCTGATAGAGACAAGTAAGTTTATTTGTTTGAGCAGGTGTTTATCTTATGTATGTCTTATGTGCTGATTGGTGGCGTCTTGTACACCTTTTGGTAGTGTGGTTGCTAAGCGTCTTGTATACCTTCTGGTCCAATTTGATTGCTAATAGTTTACTTTCACCAAGTTCGGGACTTGTAATCTTACTGTTATTGTCTAATACATTTAATAATTGATATAATCAACTCCACAATCACACATGAAACGGTTCAAGAAAATTTATATGGAAACAATGCATTAGCACTTCGAAAATCCAAACACAATAACATTATTGGTGTTCTAAACTCTGATTAAACACAAAAGTTCAAACTAAAAGTCTTTTTTTGTGTAAAAAAAAGTAGGAAGTAAATTTAAACACATTGTTTAAATTACAACAACTAATTTTTAGGAAACTATATAACGAAAAATATTTCAAGTGCTTCAATGGACTCTAAAACTGTTCATTCAATGTCTAGTGGATATACGACTGAGCTCGTGATGTCCGACTCATGCTTTGCATTCCTCGTCGGAATTGTTGTATTCTTCGTCGGAAGATTCCTCGTATGGAGAAACCTTAGAACGTTGTTGTAACAAAACTTTCTGCTTCGCCCAACCACAAACCCTCTCGGCAGATTCATCGGCATAGTTTGGCTCTTTGGAATCACTAAGATTCAGAGCTTGAAGAACCCCGGGCCAGGATTGTTTCACTCCGCCCGACAAATCAATCTCCATAAGCTTTTCTCGACTCTTGTAGAACACGAGAATCGATTCTTTCTGCGTATAAATAAAAAAGAAACACCATGGTATGCTCAAACCAGTTCTGTTACCATGTTAAAATCCGTCTTTTTCAAACTAAAAATTCTTGGGCTCGAATATGATCATGCACATTGGGGGTATAGTCAGGGGCGGATCTACAGGGGTATAGGGTATGTCATGGACAACCCTAAATATATTAGCCTTTGGTAGAATGGTAGCAGCGTTTTGATTTTTCTAGGCAACCTGGTTTCAAAACTTGTTTATGGCATACCCTTGTTTTTTTTCTTCCTACTTTTCTGATGGACTTTTTTCAAAGTGGACTTTTCATTTTCCGTGGGCTTTGTTGTTCTGGACTTTATATTTAAGTTAAGATTAAAGTTGGGCTTTTCTAAAACTAAAATCAATAACTAAAACAAATGCATAATATTAAAATAGATTTTTAAAAAATACAATTAATTGTTCTTCACTCACGGGAACACACAGGTCTCATCACTCACAGTTTTTTTTTCTTTACAATAATCTTCTTTACATCATTTAACTTATTTTTATTTTAGTTTATATTAGTTTTGATTAAATCTACTTGAGTAATTTCATACTTTTTTTTAT
>JAYMSU010000030.1:0-22237 GCA_036897765.1 Erodium chrysanthum | reverse complement strand
TGCCAGTGAGAATAGTGGCTATGGTTGAGGAAGGAACTGCCATCCCTTTGAAAGTCGGTCCTTGGGAGGAGGTCATGGTCCACACTGTAAGTACTGTGAATTTTTTTTCATGTGTCTAAGCTTGAAATGCTTACTGGAAATTGGATTCTGTTGTCGATTTTTCCTGTCTTTGTTTTTGAAATCAATTTGTTCATGAACTAGGAGTAGTGGCTGATGATATATTTTTAATTTCTTTTCAATTGTGTCTCTGACGTTAGTTCATTCTGAAATGTTGTGGTTCTTACTGTTTATGCAAATATTAGAATCATTAATTGGAACAATGGAGTCTGAATTGTTGATTTATGAGTAAGACCATATCTACAGACTACAGCCATAATGTGATGCCTGAAGACAGATTTACTGTTTTTGCAAATATTAGAAGGCATTAATTGGAACTATGGAGTCTGAATTGTTAATTTGTCAGTAACACCATATTCACAGCCATAATGTGATGCCTGAAGATAGATTTAGGTTCCTATTTATTTTTTTGTATCTGTATCTCTCATAGTTTTTGCCTCGGCTGGAATTTATTTTGTAGTTTTGTTGATTCGTCCATCAAATTCAATTTTTTATTTTATTTTCAGCAGGCCTACACTACCTAACATAGGACCCTAATATTGTTCTCCTTGTGTAGTATATATTCATGGTAAAGATGATCTACTGTGACTTTCAGTTTCACCAGTGTGCCTATATTTTTATTGTGAGCTGATAAGTTTATACCTTGATAAGAGGTAGCTTCAAATGATGAAAAAAAAGATTTTAGACCTCGGTAAGAGGTATACAAGTGGCAAGTTATGGAAAGACAGTTTCCACGTTGTAGTTGTAGTCTTGTAGAAGAACAATTCTTCAGTTGTGAGAGGCAACCTTTTGTCTGAACTTGTGCATGAGTGCATCTATGATCTGCTACCATATTATTAACTGATCAAAACTTCAGTGTAACCTTTTTCTTGATCTCACTTATTCATTTAGATAACCATTGGAAACGTTCACAAAGTAGAATCCTAAAGATAATTCATTGATTTGTATTCATGTTTCTGTTAGCTCGTATACTTGCCTTGGATATTGGTGTAGACATTAATTGTGTTTTGTACCCTTTGTTCTCTCACTCTCTCTCTCTGCAGGCAAAAAGACTGAAATGGGTGGATGAAGGATATGAAATGCTTGTGTTTACTGACAATGTCTATCAAAAAAATGATCAAGACTCAGTGAATCTCCAGCAAGAGTTAAGTCGTGCAGATATTCTAGTTATTGTGGCTATTACAAATGAAGAATCAGTCAAGCGGATACAGGCCAACAGTGATAGGATTCCAAACATAATCTGCTTTGACTCCTCCCCAACTTTATCAAACAAATTGGGAGGGTCTTATATTCACAGCCAAACAAAAGGGGGTATCTTGGCTAATATCTTTGGCATTTCAGAATCAAAGAATGAATCACAAGAAGTAGTCCGAACAGTATCAGAGGCATGGGATCGACATAATTCAGATGATATAAGGTTCACTCTGTTGGTTATAATCAATGCATATATAAAGCCAGTTTCGATCTTGAACAACTTGAGATCTAAGGGGTTTTCTACACTGAGCTGCATGGTGAAGAACTGTGGACCTCAGATATTAAACTGCCTCTTGGATCCTAATTGTAGGAAAGCTCTTCAATGCCTGAATAAGTGTAGTCCAGTGGATCAGGTGTGTAACTATCGATGTATTGCCTCGTATGAAAGCCCAACCCTAGAAGCATTTTCTCTCTGTGTACTACAGAAGAACAATTGTCTTGAATTAGATGCAAAGATCCCTGAAAAACCTTATGTACCTCCAATGGTTAACTTTCGAGGCAAGGACTTGTGCCACGAAACTGCTGAAGATCTTTTTGTGGGTTGGCTAGGGAACTTAGACTGGAGTTGGCGCGTTGTAGCAGGGCAGAACCCGGCTTATGATCAATTTCCTTGCCAGTACCAGCTATTCTACAGAGGAAAGGCAAAAGGATCCTTTTGGTATGAACCAGTTTTTAAGGTAAAGACACTGGACGGTGAGATGGTTTGGAGGAGGCGAAGGTACAGAGTTAAAAGAGGAAAAACTCCAGGGACATTTTCCTTTAGTGTCTTGGATAACGGGGTTGTCTCAAATGAATATTGGACAATTGTGGATGTATCTGATGATCTGAGCTGGGGTTTGTTTCACTATAGCGGGGCTGCTCGAGTTGCGGGACAGTCCTATACTGGAGCTGTACTTGTTAGCCCAGATGGGGAATACCCAAATGAAAAGGAGAGAAATCTATTAGTTTCTGCACTGGAGAAGTGTGGAATTAAAGAATGGGAGCTCTTTAACGTTGATAATAGTTCGTGTCAGGATCCTCCATTGGGGATACCCGAAGGCTCTAGTTTGCATCACAAGATTGAGGTTAATGACAAGAAATGGGCCTCTGTATAGTGAGTAAAAGGATGTTTTGAATTCTGTATTAAATTTCATGGTGGATAGCAGATTTTGCTAGCAATGTCAGGAATCAAGCTTGATCAGTAGATAAATTAATTGCACTGTTGCGCATTATTGTATATATCAGAACTGGATGAAATTGAGATCTTGCAGGGTAATTGCATCATAAACGACTACTATTTGCACCGGAAGATGGTTCCCCGTTATGTGCAGGTATGCTTATTTTATCAGATACATTTTGTAAAGTATATAGTATACTCGTGAAGGTGAAGCTGTAAACAATTTGCTTTATGTAATGCATTAAGTATGTTAAAAAATCTCGGCATTGAGACATTGATCTTTGCCAAATCCGGCTTTGTTCAGAGCTTTCTGAACGTGTTTCATTGCTGGGAGGGTGCTTTTAGTGAAACTTCCTTTTGTAACTCTTCAGGAGTGCCTCGTTTCCAACGGTAAAGTATTAACTTGCAACGTAAGTTTTTGCCTCTATGCAATATTGACCCTACATTCTTAGACCCTGATTAATAACAGCTCTAAAGATTCTTTTAAACTTTGGATTATAAAAAAAGTTATTAATTTGGTCGATTTTACAAATAGATCGTAGACGTCGTATGATGGAATTTAGACGAGTTTCATTATATAAAAAAGACTACATTTGCAAACCTATATCGGTTCTTTTAGTTGTTTTTGTAGACCTTTTATTCTTTTTATGATCAAAGGATAAGGATTTTTTTCATTAATTTTTTGCACTATAAGTTTGGTCAATGTAGAACTAGATCTCTTCAAAATCGTAAATAATTATACACTTTTAACAAAAAAAATCGGTCTTGGTTGACAAGTTAGGCACACTGTTTCCTTTGAAGAACAATTCATGTACATAAACATTCACAAGATGACACATTATATCATTTAATAAAGTTCAATTATAATAAATTAGGCTTGAGAATGTTCAAAGTTGCAGTTGACAAAATATATATTCACTATCATGAATACGACATTTTTTATAATTTGACAAAAAAAATGTCTAATTTTGATGTAGCTTTAGAGTTAAGTTTCAATTAAAAAAAATCGACCTAATTTCTTTACACGAATATATTGAAATTTACGATTTTAAATCAGTAATGTGAAGACTATTTTGATTTTTGGGGGATAATATTGCCTTTTTACAAGTATGCATAACGTTTTTAATTATAATATTATTTACTTATCCCAATAAAGTCATTTCCATCTTACGTAACACAGTTCAGATTAGACGCTAAATAAACGGCGTCGTTCGTGGTGAAAAATAATAAATAATTGGCCGCATGACGTGGATAAATCTACACCATTCATCCCCAATCTCAAAAAGGTTATCCCCCCGACTGCAGAAGAGGCAGTTGTCTCCCATCGCCGTTCGTTCTTTGGTCTTCTTCTTCTTCTTCTTCAGTTCTCTCTGGTACTCTCTCTCTCGCGCGCGCTCGACGAAAAGTCCTGCTTTTGAAAACAACAAAAACGTTGCTGATTTTGCTATTTTACTTGAAAATTGCAGCTTCCAGACTAACTTGATCAATTGGAAAGTTGACTGAATCAGTTCAAAATCCGCGGGACTTCGATGGGTCCCTTAACCTTGTCCGTTGACACCAAAAGATCATCCTTAGTTTCATCTGGTAATTGAACTTGATTCTGCCTGATAACAATTTTTCTGCATGATTTTATGCAATGCACTCGATTTGGCTACTCATCTCTAATTGACCGTGCGATAGTTGAATTGGGTTAGTTTGTGCGTTCTTGATCGAAGTTTGCATGCTGATGAATCTTTTCGTTTGTGTTGTATGATGATTGTTTGAGTCTGGTAGCAAAGTATACTTATCTGACGAGATTGGGTTGATTAGGTTCATAGCTATTTTGGGTCATGGATGTTTTGTTCTTTTTTTTTTGTTCTGTATGGACAGTTTAAGGCAATGGGAGCTATCGAATTGCAGAATCAGGAGTAAAAGTGAATTGTTAAGTGAAATTGTCCTTTCAAGTTTCAACTTCTGAAATTTCAGCAATGGCTACCTCTATATTAAAATGAAATTCTGCCCGTATTTGTCGAACAAAGCTCTTGGTGCCATTGTTTTGTACTAGATGATTGAGGGATATCATTCAAAAATTAAAATTTAGTTTCTCATGTTCATAATTTGAGGAGGATATTCCTTATGAACCCATTTGCTATGTCATTAAAACTAACTGCTGCTGAGCATGGTGATAAATAACAACCTGTATCTCTTTGGTCATTCAGCTTGCTAGAGTTCTAGCTGAATGTTGAGTTTCCCTTTGGACAAGCATCTTATAATTTAGTGGCAACTAGTCTCCTTCAAAGGTGGATATAAAAGTACTTATTTAAATGTCCCAATGTTTAACACCTTGCCGTGCCACGGGTGCAGAACTTTTATTTTCTTGTGGTAGTTGATTTTTTCTATTCTAGAAGAACAGCTATATTACGGTCTTTAGTTATTATTCTCAATTCTCCACCAGGATTTAACTCAAGGGCTTTGGAGATGCTGGCTAGTTTGACCAAAATGTGTTCTGGAAATCTTAGGGTTAGTTTGGATGTGTGTCTGAGAAGGATTTTTTTGTCTACAAATGCATAATTTAGGGTAAAATGTATGCTATTGCTTATTGTTTGAACAGGTGTGATGGTTTTGCAGATGCATCTGGGCAGAAAATTCAGAATTTGCAGCTGGGGACAAGAAAGAAGTTTGCATCTATCAGCATGGGAGAAGAAAAACCGTTCGATTTCTTTCGTACTTTGTTTGGTATGCTCTGATTGTTTTAGGAATTTATAAACGATATAGGTCACTAATGGTGTATCATGGGACTGTTAATTTTTTTACAGGTGCAACTCTATCCTGTTGGAAATGATTAGTTTATGTTCTTTTACCAATGAAATACAGATACACCTCTCTTGTTAGTTACCTAAGACTCCATATATTTACTTTATCTTTGAATGGCTTGAAAGAAAGATGCTTAGGTAAGCTTCCTAAAGTCATGCCACCTGAATTGTGCCTAGAATCACCTACAACCGATCATCTTGTAGAAATGTTGCATTTACATCAAGGAATAGCTTCACATTATATTTTTCCATCTCCAAAAAAGAAAGATAATAGAGAGAAAACCAATGTTATTTATTATGTTATGAACCAAAAGTATACGAACTTCTTTGTGTTTGATGAATAATGGCTCACTTGTGACTTGTATTGATGCTCTGCTCCTATGATGTTTGTTGCTCCCTAAAGTTCTGGATTCTTCATACCTAAGCTTATATGTTCTGAACATTTGGTTGAGTTGTTATACAAAGAGACGTTATCATTTTTCTCCTTTTATCGATGATCAGTTGTATGATTCAAGTCTCTTTGTAATCCATATTAAGTATTTTATCATTAACATTTTTTTAGTATATAAAATCTAACTATTCTGCATTAGAGCTATGATCCTATTTTTATGATACACCCCATCCAAAAGAGAATATCAGTGCAAAGAATATTTTGCGAATTTCGAATGCTCTACTTGTGAATTTTTTTATCATATTTTGTTTCTTTGTTTCATGTGTCTAACCAGTATATGGATTTTGCAGAGGGTGTCATCGCAGGAGGTACAGCTGGTGTTGTTGTTGAAACTGCTCTGTACCCAATTGATACAATAAAGACACGACTGCAGGCAGGTTAACCATGTTGCTTAGTTTATTTCATAGTAAAATTTAAATTTGGGATATAAGATAAAAAAATTATCACTAAATTGCAGGTTTATAAATGAATGGAATTTCTATTTTCAGGCAGCCCGTGGTGGAGGGAAAATAATTTTGAAGGGCCTTTATTCTGGATTGGCTGGAAATATTGCTGGTGTATTACCGTGAGTACTTTCTTCAAGTGTATTTAATACACATGCTATTGTGTCAATTTTAAGACGATGCCGATGGCTAATCATGTCCATAAGTTGTCTTTCTTTGTTATGGGATTTTCCATGTCCATTGTCAAGGGGCTTTCTTTTTCCAAGGGGGAAATGTTGTGTCAATTTGAAGGCTGTCTTTTATGTGATCTTGATGCGTCATCTTTCACTTGTTTTCTTTTAAAAACTGAGTTATGGACTAAACTAGAAGAAATATAATTCTCTTCAGGTTATTTAAAGATGATGGATGATATATAATTTCAAATGATCAATAAAGAACTATGTTTTCCACCTTAAAAAACTTAGTGAAGTAAATACTGATACCTACTCATTGTCTCCCTGATTGTATGATATATTTTTCCTGCACAGGGCTTCTGCCATGTTTGTCGGTGTGTATGAACCTACAAAGCAGAAACTGTTGAAGACCTTGCCTGAAAATCTCAGTGCTGTAGCCCATTTGGTAAGAGATCCTTCAATTTATTTCACTACTTATGTTACGTAAGGAATTTTGCTACAAAACGCGTTCCTTTAAGTGAGGTGTTAGCTGTTCCAGTTGAAGGTCAAAACATATTATGGTGTGCAACTCCAGTCATGTCTCAAAACTTCTCCCACAGCGTCTCTAGTTTATCATTGCTAAGGCTCAAACTAATTGGCAGTTAGAGGTTGCTATCCGGACAGCTTGATATACTAGTAGTTGGCCCTCCACTTAATAGCTCAAGCGTTTGGGTTGAAATAAGTGTATTACTACTTTACCTATATGAAAACCAATATGCCTACCTAATCTGTTTAGCACTACAAAGATACATAGTGAATGGTAATTTGTATAAGTTAGCTGTTTTAAAATTTTATGAATGTCCCATTCCTTCGATAGAGAAGTCTTTGAGAATGTTGAATATCACGCAGACTGCAGGTGCTATAGGAGGGCTTGCCGCTTCTCTCATACGTGTCCCAACAGAGGTACAATGGTGGAACTATTCATGCCTATATACTTCTAAAAAATAGAAATGTAAACATCTCTCTCTCTCTCTCTCTCTCAGGTTGTTAAGCAAAGGATGCAGACTGGACAATTTACTTCTGCTCCTGCCGCTGTCCGCCTAATTGTCGCCAAGGAGGGGTTTAAGGGTCTTTATGCGGTATGCATGCTTCCTAACCGTCCCTGAAGGTTTCTAATACAAGTTTTGTTTATTTCAAGTCTTATTACCACCTTCACTGGACTAAATTTTATTTGCTTTTGCAATTGCAGGGATATGGATCCTTTTTGTTGCGAGATTTGCCTTTTGATGCAATTCAATTTTGTCTCTATGAGCAGATACGGTTAGGTTATAAGATGGCGGTAAGATTCTCCCTAATATCAATCGATTTGTATGATCACATTTTACCCCATGTTTTTGAATTACATTAACATCTAAATATTTTATTTTCCCCCCTCCTAATTTAGGATGCCCGCTGTTCAATTATTCATATTTACTAAGATTATATGGGGAAATGTTATGCTTTCCTAGATATTGTTTTGCAACTAATTAGAGGACAACAATGTGAGGAGGTTAGCTGAAAGAAACATACAAGTCATTGTTCTTTTTTTAGATGGTTACCAGTAGTGAGAGTCTCCAGAAATCTATTTCTGTAGGCAAATGTTGCTGTTAATAAGTTCAGGAATCATTGATTTTAATGGATTCAGTAATTTAAACACACGTCCCTCCCCTTATCTGCAGGCAAAGAGAGATCTGAATGACCCAGAGAATGCTATCATTGGTGCTTTTGCAGGTAATCTGACTTCCCTGGCTTGCATTCGAAAGTCGCAACTAGTTACAAAATGATCCTTTATCAGATAAATTCGATTTTCTTTCTAACATTGAGCATTCATACATGATATGTCAGGGGTTTGATATTGAGTAATTTTTGTGTGAATTTCTTGGCCTGGCCATAGTGGAAAGTCAAGTCTTTTAAGAAAGAAAAAGATCACAGCTGTAGCATCTTATTATATGGGTTTGTAATGGTTGTAGGCCAAAATTAGTTGGCTTCTTGTTATTACATTAATTGTTTCATATATTGAACATCAGTCCTAAGAAGACTGAGATGTGGTTTACTTCCTCATGTATGAATAATGATGTTAGAGTGTAAACATGAAGCACATACTTTGGGCCAAAACAAAAATAGCTTAACTGTGTCTGTCATACATGAAAGCTTATTTTTTTGATGTACTTTTTAGATATCATTTCTATCTTGACACACATCTGGTACAGGTGCTCTTACCGGAGCTATGACCACTCCTCTTGATGTGATTAAGACAAGGTTAATGGTTCAGGTAATCAATCTCTGAACCCCATACTATGTCTATGGTGTGTGTGTCCAGACTCTTAGCATGCAATGTGATCATGTGTTTGGTATGTTAAATCTGATTTAGAAAGCCATTATTTTATACCAATATATCTTACCATTTGCAGGGATCGGCTAACCAGTACAAAGGGATTGTTGATTGTGTAAAAACCATTGTTAGAGAAGAAGGAGCTCCTGCTCTTTTGAAGGTACCTATCTTCAATATTACCTTTTATGTGTTTCACAAATAGAGCATATATGGAAATGGGCCGCCCCGGGAAAAGACTATCGGATATGCATTCAGCAGTTAGATTTGCTGGCATAGTCATTGATTGGATTAGATGGTTTAGAGTTTAGGTGTTTCTTAATTCTACATGCATCTTCTGTTCTTCAATTCAGCTATTATTTTTATGAACACTGCAGGGTATCGGGCCTAGAGTACTGTGGATTGGAATTGGAGGATCAATCTTCTTCGGCGTCCTTGAAAGAACGAAAAAACTACTGGAAGAGAGGCGTCCTCCTCTTCAACATCCGAAGCGTGACTTGAAAAACTCATAAGCTTTTGGGTTATACATTGAATTTAGAATCTGATAGTTTAGACAAGCTTTAAGAGTAAACCACAATCCTTGGAGCTAACTTTTAGCAGAGGAATTTTCACATAAGTGGTCAAGACCTTGAGACTTTGCCTTCTTTGACTTAATGGATACCTTTGTTCATTGAAGATAATTTGAATGTCTTGTTAAGCCCAAGTTCTAATGGAAAGTTTTTACATGTATTTGCATGTACCGCCTATCTTTATGATTACGCAATCCCAACCTTACAGCCGATCAAAATGCATGCATAGGTGTCGAAACTCACTTTTTTTTTCACAGGTAAGGGTTTATATGTCGGTTTTTGAGTTCCGAAACAGGTTCTATTCCTTATGGAAAGGATACGGCGGTTTCTTTGGGCATCTTCTTCAAATGTAGCCAAGGTCGGGTGGGATAGAGTTGTTGCTCTAAGTTTCCAATGGGTCTTGGTGTCCGGGACTTGGAGACGGTCAATGTGAGTTTACTCCTAAAATGGTGGTAGCGCTTTGTCACAGAGCGCTACCACCATTGGGAGAGGGTGATATATGCTTGTCATGTTTTGGTCGAGCTTGAGAGGAATCTCTCGTCTTCCGTCCGTTCATTGTTCCTCATTTTTGGTTCTTCAACACATTGTCCAATTCGCTCGTGATCCTTGTTCTCCTAGAGATTATCGCTCTGAGGGTCATCCCCATTAAATTTTTCTTAATGACGAGAGGTTTCCCAATTCAAACGGGTCTTTAGTTGTGTCATTGAATACACCTATCACCTTCTCATCACTTGTTGATGAGATTGGCTGGTCTTTGGTTCTCCATCGGTCTCCTACCATGTTCATCTTTTCTTGGCCTTCCATTTGTGGGGTGTACCGGTTGTGTAAATTTTGGTCTCATCTCAGCCTTTTAAGCTTATGGTTTATATGTCTTATCCCATTTTTTTTCTTCTTTTTGTCCAGTCTTGTGAGTGCTTGTTCATGAGTCACTTTTAGGACCGATCTATTACCTCATGAACAGTGGAAAGGTGCGTTCTGCTCAGTTTCTTTTTTCTTTCGTCCTCCTCTCAAATTGTGGTGTCTTGTCCCACTTTTTTTTCTTTTCTTTTTTGTGAGTCTTGTGAGTGTTTGTTCAGGAGTCACTTTTATGACCGATCTACTACCTCTCAGATAGTGGAATGGTGCGTTATGCTCAGCCTCTTTGAGGCCAGAAAGTTCTCCTCATGTGGTCTCTTGTGACAGTGTTCACTTGTTCAACGTCCGGAGGTTTGGGCGTGTTCATTCGACCATTATGAGCATGTAGGTTGCTATTTTGCTTGTTTTGCATGTTACACTTTTTGTTGGTTTTGATTTCCTTCATAAATCCCACACGTCTTTTTAATGTATTTCATATTTTCTGATAAAAAAATGTCATGAAATTAAATATGATCATCTAGACAAATTTTTCTACATGTCATCACATAGTCAAATAATTACAACGATACCGTGAACTCTATACATACCCACATGTATGATAGAGTTGGGTCCCGACCCAACAATCAACATAGCATGTATCTTGTAGTTGTCATATCTGAGTGAGCATGTTATAAGTAATGAATGAGAGAGATTTTAGTAGTTTCACATAACTCAATCAAAGCATAGCATATTTGAGCAGAAACGACAGAGAAATGAGAGCAGAGGTCATGTGGCCTCAATAACAATAGCAATGTAACAACAACAACAAAAGTCCAGACCCATCTCATTATTTTGCTAAACCATCATTTTCAACCACAACTATGCATAGAGGGCATTTTAATTTCTTTTTCTTTGATGTGATGCTTCTTCCCTTACCTATAACAACACATTAACACAACTTCATTTATTTTCTACAATTCCAAAGATTTATACTAAGGTTATAAGTATCTGATTTTATGATTTTTTTTTATAAAGCAGAAAATTCTAATCTAACCTAATTCTAACCCTCATCCCGCACCTTCTCAAGAGATCGTATTTTATGATTAAAATGCCAATTTTGATAGTTTATATGTGCTAGTGGGTTTATGTAGTGTACATCTTTTCAGAAAAATATTAATAAATGTCAAAATTCATTAACACGTGATGAAATTAGAGTGGGAAACAAAAATGGAGGGCATGAGAGATGGGTCTCACTGCATGGGGCCTGCCGGCGTGCTGTTATCATTCCATTTCCAGGGCAATCATATTCTGGTTCATACCTACCTAGTTCATCGGTACAGTGGTAAGAAGAGAAATCGTCGACTATGTAGTCGAGAAAGACAATCTAATTAGGAAAGAGACGAGAAAAACATCGGCCTTTGACACCTACCTAGTTCCACGGTAAAATTGAATGCATTAGGATTTACTAACCAATCAAATCACAAATACATATTTTTATTTCTTCTATCATGTGTGTCAGGTTTTGGTTGGTCTAACATTGAAATGTAGATGTCAGAAAAAGTATTGCGTTGACGCTTTCTCCCTACCGCGAGTTCTTCGACAAAATTCAAGAACAAACCAACTTTGTAATGCAAAAGACGAATAGCAAAGAACCTTTAGTATATATATAATGTTAGAACATGTAGTGTGTTGTGTTAGAATTTATAAATCATTAGTATATAATGTCAAAACATGTAGTGTGTTGTGGTATATAATAATGTTAAAACACGACGTCTACACTTCAATGTTATGATTCCGATATGATTTATATTTTGAGATTTAATTGTATTTGATTTCTAAGATTTATTATCATGTATATTTTGAATAGCCTTATGTAAGTGATATAAGGCAAGGAAACACTTTCATACGAGGTTCAGCTGTTGTTTTTCGTTGAATGTTGGAAGTTTAGAAGTCGACTCCACTTGTAAAGTGAAGAATCATTTTTGTTGACAACGAACGTCGAGTCATGAAGCCGAAGAATCATATTTGTCGAACGATTTTTCTTTTAGAGAATTCTTCTCGACTCGTCAAAATCTCCATAAAACTCCCCATGTATGCCTTGCTCTAAAGACCACACATGAACGCAGACAAAACGAAATAATGTCGTATGCACTCACGCCTCCGCTTTCTCTCTACTCCGGCCTTTTTTAGCAGTTGGTCCCTCAAGAACCCCATAATTACAAAAAGAGACAAATAAATAATCGTAGTAAAGGTGATAGGATTTAACGGCACATATTCCGCATAGCATGTACTGAGGTGACGTCACCTTTGCGTCAGCATGAGCGATGAAATTACCCGAGTAAATTTAAAATTTTGATAATACATGTGTGTTAATATTTAGTCTTAAAGTTTTTTTTTACTGTCATTTTTTTTTAGTTCTAACTGGGTTCAGAAAGTCATTTGTGATTTATGCTAATCATTTTATGTGTAATTAAGTATTGATGATGAACGACAAATCCAATCATTATAAAACATCATATCTGTATCAAACAAGAATTCAACGGCTAGATGTTGTGCAATCAATAACCAGATTATATAACATGTCCCACACTCGAGAGAGACAAATTACTTTTTTTTTGTCCAATCAATACTAAAGATGATTAACAATGAATATGTTTATTAACATGATTTAATCATTTAGAAAAAGATGAATACAGTAAAACTGATATAAATTTATACTATCATGATCATCAAACTTGTTAATTTATTGAGATATTTATTATAAATTAACAAATTTGATAATCATGATAGTATTAATTTACAAATCAACTATATGTTATTTCAATGCACTTCATATATTTGTTTAGGGAGTTAAACTATTTGAAATGTAGTTCAATAAGTACTAATAATTCTAAAAACTATGTGTTAGGGGAGTCCCCTCGCCTTCTAGAGCTATTGGAGGTATGTATTGTTCCAATAGTCACCATATCCTTCACCATTATCCTTGACTTAAAACAAGCAGTCAACAATTAGACGGATCTTCTCTTCGACGGACCAAATAAAATGACGAGATATTGTTAGAGAGAATCGGGATTACTGAGAAGGGAAGTTGGAAATGTGATTAAAAACGAAACGATTAAGAGGAAAAAAAGAGGCTTATAAGACTTCGTCTTGGGTTGAATTTGTATGGAAGGAGAATATGAAAGTTCTTGAGATCGTCTCAGTGTTATAATCATGAACACGTGACGACTCGAGTTGAATTTGGCTAACCGAGCTGTCACCTGATCATTTTGTCGGGAGACAACAGTAGGGATCAATTACGGAGTCCTTATATGAGTAAGATGAACTTATCTTTCATTTGATTGGAAGTCATTGACTATTGTAGTTGCTCTTGATGTATTAAAATGATTTATAATCTGTTTGATTATAAATAAAGGAAAAGGTAAGAAGCTTTTTTTGTCTGCAAAAGTCAAATAGGGCCAATACATCAAGATCAATCATAATGATTTAGCTTCAAAACTATTGCAGATGGAGAGTGCTTGAGACATTTGCACCAAGATTCATCATCATTGCCTTTGATATTTCTTTTAGGTGCCCAAAAGAAACCCTAGAAAAAATGAAAGTTAAAAAGAGGATCCAAACTGATATAATGATCAAAAGGAAAATGATAGATATATTTTTGTGTGCATATGAGTACAATCGATTAGCCTTTTTATTTTCTTTTTCAGAACATATATCTTAATGATATAAATGTGTGAGCTTATAATTATTATCTTTCATTATTGTATACTCATCTATATGCATTATGCAATCTCTAGCTTTTGCAGTTGCTTTCATTTTTAAATTCAAAAATGTTTTTCAAGTGTTCAAATTTTTGTTTGATAATCAAGACATGAGTTATATATGCATTTTTAAAAAGTTACCAGCTTAATTCTACCCTTAATTTCTTTCCACCCCTCCCAACATGATCCGAAATCCGAACACACGATCTTTGAAAAAAGATGTAAACACATGTAAAGTTATATATATGAGTTATACTGATTATATAAAATTGCACCACATTAAAATAATCTTTATTTAAATTTTACCGACCATAAAACAATATTTTTTTACCATAGTTTTTACGGATACATGATACATCAAACTGTGCTGTGCAGAGGCACTATGGCACTCCAAAACCCCACCAAGAACTGCTTTTGAATATGCAGCAAGTATATGGTCTGCTCCACAGTCCTTTCTTTGGAATTGAGTTACATGAATTCAAAGTCTTGAATTACTTTTCCAATGTTACATATTTATAGGTATTTGTTTTTTTTTCATTATATATGTAATAAGTGAAAATTCGTTTTGTCTATCGATAAAAGTGATTGAAGAGATCATATCTCCACGCCTTTAATCAAGACCTGCTCTTGTCTCTGTGGTCCTCTTCCTCTATAGGGGTTTCTTTTGAGAACAAGCTAGTCACATATCATAGTCCTTCTTCAAGATCCTTGAGAGAGAGAAAGAGATGGCATCAACTATATCAGAGGCCATGCTCAACCATGATCAGCAGATGGGTTTGTTTGAAGATCAAGATCAGATGTCCACCATGCAAATGGGTTTCTTTTCTTTTCCTCCAAACACCAACTTCACCTTGCCTCCATCATCATCTTCATCTTCATGCCATCAATCTATAAAAACCCTAATTACAACTACAACTACTACTCCCAAGCAACAACACTCCATGGTCTCCTCCAATCATTTGGGAGGATCCCATTCCCACCTCCTTTCTTTGCAAAGATCAACTGCAAATCTATGGTAATTTCAATTACTCATCTTTCCTTTTTCTTTCATAACATGTATTAAAAAGTTTTTTAAGAATTGGTTAAGGGATCCCTCCAGAGTTTGAACTCTTAAGTTTGGTGTTCCTTACTTGTACAGTTCTATATAAGCAAGTGATCTCAAATCTTGATACAAACATGGCTTATCAAAAAAATGTTTAGTGTTCTCTTACTCCTAAATAAACAAAGTCTTGAGACCAGATGTTTCGATATACTTGTGATTTAGTCGATCAAAGATAAAAAGAATCATGTGTGGATGATTTCTTCCCCTGCTATCTCTTTGCCAGATTCAATGAACAGTTTGATTCTTAAAATTCTACAGTTATGTATGATCACTAATTCTATGCAAAACCTCTCTTTATGTGATCTCTAGTGATTGGGTTAACATTAATTGCATTATAATTTTGTTTAGTAAATGATGTAAATGCCAGGACATGGGAGGGAGTGACTAGCAAGAAGAGTGTGATGAAGAGAAGTAGTGTGGGTAATGATGATAAACTTGGGGTTTCAATGAAGAAGATGAAAGCAAGAAGGAAAGTGAGAGAGCCAAGGTTTAGCTTCAAGACTATGAGTGATATTGATGTCTTGGATGATGGTTACAAATGGAGGAAATATGGCCAAAAAGTTGTCAAGAACACCCAACATCCAAGGTTAGCTATACTTGCACTCTTTCAATTTCTATTTCTTTTTCTCTCTCTCTAGTCCCCCGATATCACATTAGAGTTTATCTTACAACATGTAGACATGTGAGCAAGAAAAGAGGTGTAAGTTTTCTCTAACCTTGGACATAACAGATCTCTATCAGAAGGCCAGCTCGACCAGCTATTAGCTTAGAGATAGAACGCACTTATAAGAATTGTATTATTGTGTTCAAATTGTGAGAACTGTTAATCACATGAATAGTTCAATATGTTCGTTAGCATTTAGCTACACAAACTAAAAAGAGGAAGAAAATTTCCATAATCACTTCCATATTATTGGATTTTATAGCTTTACAAGTTCTCCCCACACATGCCATGTTCCTCTGTCTCTCTCTATACCCTCCCATTATCAGTATTATGATTGTTTGTTAGTATTTACATGAAGATGAATGTGTGTGAACAAGAACAAATGAGATAACGTTTTAAAGTGAATGTGGACTTGAAAAAAAATAATCAGCTAATTATTAGCTTTAAAAGGCCAAAAAAATAAAAAGAAATCAATAATGTGCAATAGTTGGTCGATTCTAATATGGGTCATATGTTCAATGTTTATTAAGGTTTCTCATACTTGATAGTTTTGAGAATGATTTGTACACGTAATTTCATCAACTAAGCCTCAAAAGGTTAAATCATATCGATCAGAGCATTGAGTTCATGTTAAACATAAACTACGTATGAATATATGTTTGTAACCAAAATTTGTGTAATAAACCCATGCAGGAGCTACTACCGATGCACAGAAGATAATTGTCAAGTAAAGAAGAGAGTGGAGCGATTAGCGGAAGATCCGAGGATGGTCATAACAACGTACGAGGGGAGACATCCACACTCTCCATCTCATGATCCATCCCCATCTCACCTTTCCAATTTCTTCTTCTAGTATTTGGTCGTCTTTCGTTCATAGTTCTGATGATAAAAGTTTACGTATGTTGAATTGTCTTTTACTCATGAATCTTGATTGTGTTGGTTTGTGTGCAGATTTGTAATATATTTAGTGCCGGGGTATAAAAATAAGACAACGTATGCATGTACCTAAACTCCCCTCTTAGCTTCAATATAAGAAGGAAAGACACTTCATCGTAGTTTGGTTTGATATATATGACCATTGCATGAAGCCTCAATGTATCCTAGATTCACTGTTAGTCACTGTTTTAAAAACATGAATATTTGTTCATTCCTTGCCCAATGTTTTGGATTTTCACCAATCAGTTTAAGTTATTGAATCGAGTCGGTTTTATATAATAACTCTATATTCCATCTTGTTTAGGATCAAAATCCAACGGGTACGATGTTACATCTAAGATATGGTCCTCAATGTACCGTTTTAATATCGTCGCCTTAACTCGAATCCAGATTGTCATATCACAAATACAAGCGTTTGACAAAGAAAATTTGATGACTTGCATGGTCTTATATTATATCTAGCATCTGAATCTTCCTCATTTTAATGCATCATGTTTTTTAAGGGAGTATTGTTTGGGCCTACAAATGATAGGATTAAAGATGGTGAAAAATGAGCTTTATGGGCCTGCAAAAGTGCTACTACCCAGCTCACCATCTTGAGTGGGCTGAAAGCATTATTTTAGGCCCACTATTCATACACCCATTCCCCAAATTATACCATAACTAATAGCGATCAAGTTTCAAGGACAAAATAAATAATGGAAACGTTCATATTGTGTAACATAACTTTTAAGAGGACTCGAAATCATTTCGAAATATAAACAAAAACAAATCAGTCGTACTAAGTGAATCAAAAAGTCAGTTCACTTTTCGTTTGATCTTATCCTTAACATATCATTTACCATTTTCATAATATCCCTCTTCGTCTGATCCTACCTAATGCGACTTAAACTTGCAATCCTTAACAGAACGAATGCGATGTTTTAGCTACCGAATATTCCCTCAAAGACTTGTTCACCCTTTTTCAATGGCTTTCCCCGATCGAACTCAAATCCAAATTCCATAATATTTAGGGTTAGGAGTTGTTTGTTTCGGGTGCAATGTCCGGAGGATTGCGGACATATGGGCCAACTCGTGGATATATGCAAGCTGGCTTAACATCTCACATCAACTTCACTATTTCCTTCATTTTCTTTTTCCATATAAAGCATTAATATTATTAATTTCTGGTACGAAAGTAGCATATTAGTTATGAATGTTTATCGGATATTATATAATGTGAGACATGCATATCTTTTAATTTACTATATTAACAAAATTGCCATTCTCTTGCATGTATAGAAGCATATAATTAAATTTAATATTTTTGAAATCAAATTGTGTATTTGAACTATAAGAATGTCTTCTCTTTTTTAGAAACATTAAGAATCTCTTTATTTTGTGATTTTTTTTTATTCTGTAGGATTTGTAATTTTGCACTTAAAATGATGCATTAGTGCTGCAGTGAGTTTGTGGCTTTGTAAAAGAAGAGAGGTTGAGAAATGAAATTGCTAGTATGTATTGTCTCCAAATTCAGAGACAAGATTGATGATTTCAAAAATTAATCGTGTAGAGTATATCTAATTTCGTAAATACTATGTTCCCTTAATTAAAATGGACAGTTTGCTCCATCACAAAATTTTGTCAACTCTTAATAGATGGTAAATATTTCACATTAAAATAGCGTGATAGATATCACGTTAATTTTCATCTGCATGTAAGATAAGTCATGTTGCTCTGTCATAAGAAAAAACGTTACAACATCTTACACTAAATTAATGTGAGATTAATAAACACATGATAGTACTCCACTGAAATAAATTTTACACGTGAATCATAACACACAAAAAAATATTCAACCAAATAAGTTAGAGAAAGAAGTTATACGTTAACTTTATTCATATCATAAAACAAACATTATGCTTTTTTTTAAAGAATATGTAGTGAGAAAATGAGTTTAGATAATTTTGATTTACATTAACAAAAGAAATATTTTATATACGAAAACTAATTGATATTAGACGATTTAAAGCTATTTATCCAATGAAATCTTTTTTAAATATTAAAAAATTATAATACATTATTTATATATTATGAATGTCTTTTAATTAATTTCTATATGAGGAATGGATTTTCACCTAATTTTAATCTTTACATATGACTATCGTTAAAAAAAACATTTACGTTGAGAACAAGATATCTACACCTTTAATTTATTCAAGTAAATACAAAATTATAGTGAAAGAATTAATAATTCCAGTCCAGTCCACCTCCACCACCATGCAAACTCTTGCTAATTTAATATTAGTCCACAAATATTTAAACAAAATTATAAACAAAGCACAGAAGTGGTACATAAAATAATAAAGAAAAAATCGAGGGTGCGTCCATGAAAAGCAGTAAATAATGACAAAATATAGCGATGGAGTGGAATTGAACGACGATTTGTGGGAAGCTGTGAACATAAATTTAAAAATATAAATCAATAAAATAAATAGATGAAATCACAGCCGTCGATTCTGTTTCCCGGTCGTTTCGTCGTCTTTATCGGAGGAGGTGGGCCCCACTCCCTGGGAGGCGCACGTGGGCAGAGAAAGAGAGGTGCCCCTAATTTTACAAGCCCCACTTGCCCCCATACACTGCCCGACTTCTGTCCCCTGCCCCTAACTTATCCGGTCAGCTTCACACGTGTGACCTGACCAAACCCATTTCCCTAATCTTTTCGATTATATATTTTTTTGATAAAAAATGTCTTTTAAATGAAATACTAATATATATTTAAATCATTTCATTGTATGAAGTTTATAGTATATGTTATTGTAGTCAAAGTTAGGTCATAAATCTTGAATTCCTCGAAGATATAACGAAGTAATATAAACGATGACTTGACAGAAAATAAAAAATTTAAGCATGTTTTTTTCTTCCCAAATGAATTAACCCCAAATAAACCTCACCCAACACATAATCAACAATCCAAATACAATATAATCGTGCAATCCATACAATATAAGCATATTTAATTATTTAATTACAATTAAAGTGATAAGAGGATGGATGGTCATAGTATATTACTATATTACAAAATACTTCTAATATGATAAGAGCCACTATTAACCTTCCTTTAAGTTTTTTATATCTACCATACATCAACTCACTTTCAACTATGAAACCTTGGTGATGGTTGAATAATATTGTCCTATGACCCATCCATGAACAAGGCACCATATCCATTGGCTTTCATAAACTTCTTCAGTAAAAGGGCCACAATAGCAATTGTAAGCCCCACAGCAGCTAATGTGAACAGGCGATCATCAGCTGGTTTCCTCGCCCTTGCTTCTGGGCGCTGAAGCAGCATCTGATCATTTGTTATCCTCACCCCCTCAGGTCTAGGGTTTTCATTTGCAATATCTTCCCCAGTAGCTCCGGCTCCAGCATCCTCAGCAGTCTCCTGGGCTTCACCCTCACCCTCTGTATTGGAAGAGTGTTCTTCAGTAGCCGGCAAGGCACCAACTTCAGGAACAGGTGGTGCTTTACTAAGCATGTATTCATGAATCTACGCCACAAAAATGTTTGTTACTATTTGTTATTATTAGTTACATAAGAAGGAAGAGAGAGAGATAAGCCAAACTTCAAAGTAAAAGTTTTACACTTAGTACCAACTTTTGTTGGTCCAATGGTTAAGGGCTCCCTCCAAAACAATGGAGAGCCAGAGTTCGAACCCTGCTGTAAGCAGTCTTATGAGTAAGAATCATAAGTTTGGTGTTTCTTGCTTTTACATAAGCAAGTGAGGTACAAAATGGCTTATCAAAAACAAAAAACAAAAAAGTTGTACACTTAGTGGTAAGAGATACCTCGTCAATTACGCTTTGACGTTCAGCTGTTCCATATTTTGGAGCTGCCTCACGTGATTTGACTGCAAGAGCACGTCTCTCTTCCTTCTTGTAGTCTAGTGATCCCAAGGCACCATTTGGAGGTGTGGGCATGAATGCAATTAATGCCACTAAAGCAGTCCGCACTGCAAACAGCAGACTAGATTAGGCAGGTGCAAAGACTTATGTGCCAGGACACAATTATAATTAGCATTCCAACAAGTGACATAAATGCAATCAAATAGTAAAATCTTTTAACCCAATTTCAGTTGTTTTTCAACAATGAAAGAATGGTTTTCATACAAATGGTCTAAATCATATGGGAAAGCTAATAAAGAAAAGAACAAGACATCAATTAATACAACTAAAGTTCTTGTTATAAACACACAGGGATGGAGACCGCCAGACAGGTCAGAAGATTATAAGGCCTAAAATCTTTATAACAAATACTGTTTATATTGTCGTCTATTGAATAACAATCAACATGCCAAACCTGGACACCTGTGAGAAAAATGGGATTAAAAAACCACCCTATTAGCCAACTTTTACATACCAAGCCAGTATGAGATCAAGCCTGGATGACTGGGATGAATGAATGTAGTCCACAACAAATACTACTAACCCCAAAGTTTTATGTTTATTTTGAAAACTTAAAAAACAGGAGATAAAGTTGGACAGATCGATCTCTGTTGAAGTATAAAGTCTCACACGGAATAAAGATAAACTAAAGAGCTACATATATAAGCAAGGGACACACCTAACTAATAAAGTTGACAGTTTAGTTGTGGAGAACCTGACCTTATGTATGTAATTGGATTTAAAATTCTATTGTCCCAATAACAAATGATATAAGATAAAGCATTTTTTATTTTCGGTTTGAAATAATTGAAACACCAACAAGCGTCAAACAGTATAAAGAGATTACCACTCCATGATGGCTGCCAGTGCTCTGGATGATGGTTTGATATGCTCAGGCATATCTTTGTTTGGAGTTCAAAGCGACCATTTGGCTGAAAGAAAGAGAATCAAATACATTGAAATACAAAAAAAAAACTGTAAGTTACGGTCCCATCCTCTATCAAACAATAAAACATGATGCTATATGTCCACATAGATTAGCAGAGAAGGAAAAAAAGATACACTACAATAAAAAAAAAAGCATTTGAAGGAAAGGAAAATTACTGTCAGCAACATAAACGAAGGAGGTTTGAATGGATATTCAGCAGGCAACTGGATCCGTCCATGATAAATACCACCCTCAAATTCAGAATCACTAGGACCTCTGATTGCAAATTGCCATTCAAATATGTTCTCCTGCACAGAAATGAGAAAAAATTAAACACTGAGATAGAGTTTATGTGCATGATCAACCAGATTGGAACTAACTTTCATAGAACTTTTGAGATGATGAAAATTTAGCTGCTTAGGTATAGGTTCACATAATGGCCGAAAAGAAAGAACTTTATCAATTCATGAATAGACTACAGCAGGCCTTAGAAATTTCAACCATTTAATAGCTATACAAGTTGCCAATTACTAGTGGCTCCTTACATTCATATATCAATCAGCAAAAAGGTTTTATTCAACCCTCAGACGAACATACCGCAATGCACCCTCATGATACTGATAATATAAAAAGAACCAATTACAAGTCACAAAACACCTGAAATTCTTTCAACCCATTTTCAGGGAGTAAGTTTTAGTTTCTCTTGATAGATATTGCTACCTTCCACAAAGCCTTGCAAGAATTTCAACTGAATTTAAGCTACAGTCACCATTCCGTCCAATCC
>JAYMSU010000029.1:0-22518 GCA_036897765.1 Erodium chrysanthum | reverse complement strand
AGATGAAGATGATGAGAGTGAAACACTGCCATATAGCCGAGAATAAATCAAAGTAAAAGAAGAGGGGTGGTGGATGAGGATTGATGAAGGGAACTATGATTGGTAACTAATTATAAGAGGTTGAGATTTACTAAAACCAGACTAATTAATATTTGTGTTTCTGTGTGCTCCATTGGTTTTCTAAGTCATGCTTATCTGCCCGCTGGGTCTTGGCCTAGTGGTCAAGAGGTCTTCTCACCTCCATAAGGTCGGGTTCGAATCCTAGTGAGTGGATGGGATTGGGACTATTTGTATATCATCACCATGACTGGACCTCTAACTATTATATATCATGTCTCAACTATATTTTCTGAGAATTAAAAGTTATGCAACTATATTAACTTGACCTCCTGACTGCTGGGTCCTAAGCAATTTCTGATTAATAATTGATCAACTATGAGTGCTAATATTCATATCGACACCAGGCAAAGAGGCTTCAAATGGCACAATTTTTTCATAAACCTAAAACAGAGAAGAGAACCCCTCTACAATGTTTTCTGACATGCCCACGCGCTTTAATTACACTTAATTACAGTCAACCACAGACTACAGGTTCAAACCAAAATTTAAAATAAAAAAAAAACAGAGAATCATCTTCAACCCTACGAAAATAAATAAATAAATAAATAAAACTATGTTACATTCTCAGAGCATCTGCAATGAGGGGAGAGATTTTTGTTTTTTTCTTGAATGCCGGGCCCTGCTCACAATTTCACAAGCAAAACTTGAAGGTAATTCTCATCCTTGATCCGACACAGCCACGTTAGAAGCTGCTTATCGTCGATTACCTTCTCCAACAATTCAAAACCACGGCAACAGAAACTCAGCCTCAATCTGTTGTGAGGCCAGTGTTTTGTGATCACAAGGGGGGTGTGATGATTATCATGTCAATGTTGTCCCGTGAACTGAAGAGCCTGTGTCCGGAGGCAAAGGCGGGAGATGTGATTGCTGCGTCTGTGTGTCATTCACAAGACCAAGGACTGCTAGCGTTGATCTGCCAAAAATGCACACACATTAATTGAAATAAAGCACGAGGGCCTTTGGTAAGTGATTGGCAAAATTTGAGGCACGTAACCAGCACTTGCTTGTCCAACTGATCCAACACTTGAACTTTGGGTCCATGAGACCAGGGTTCAAGTTCCCAGCAACGGTATTTGAAGCCTTAATTCTCTCCAACTTTGGTTGTGCCTCAAGGGGAAAAAATAGACCTCCCTTCTACATAAGGGGTGGTCTTGAGCCCAAAATGTTGACACACTTAAATAATTGCTGATAAAATAAATTGAGCCACGTACCTGGGCAACGAAGGTCTTATGCTTGGTTGGCTGGCATATGCAGCAAGTGAACCTCTGAGGTTAGCATGCCTGTTGAGAGCACTTTCAAGCTGTGGAGGAGGTAGCTGCAAAGCAAGAAATAGGCAAAGAATGTAAAAGCCGATAGAGGAAAGGGTGAGGCCAGCGTAAAATAGAAAGTAAAATACCTGTAAAAATACGCGGAAAGAATGTGGTTGTGTCTGGGAGACACATTTCAAGAACCCAACCCATAACTTGGGCATTTTCCACACCTGCACTCAAAATAAAGAGAAAATTGATATGACCTACAAAAAATAAGCTATCAAAATTTCTGAAGAGGATCCTTATTGTCACTTATGCAGCTCACCTGTCTACTGACAAGTTTGGACAGTATCTCCATAACAAAATCCACCTGCAGGGAAAAAAAGAATCATATTACAAAATATCATTTATTTATTCTCAACAGAGTTTTTCCGACTTAATTGACAAAACTCTGCCATCAAATTTCGGTTGCCTGTCCCAAGTCAAATTTGTTGCCTTGAGTTTGTCTCTCTGTTGCACTTTGTATCAATTTATTTTAAAATGACAATTTTGTCCTTAAAACTTTCAATGAAAAGAAAAATAAATCCAGAAATTTTGCCCTAATCGAACTAATAAAATCATTTTGATTTTTACTTCTTATTTTTGAACTTATAAATTTCAAGGGCCAAATTGTCATTTTGAAACAAATTGATACAAAGTGCAACGAAAATACAAGTTTAAGACACTTTTTTGCCATAAAAGGCAAAGATTTGCAATTATCCCTTTATTTTAATATGAAAATTCAATATAGTATCAAACTCATACAGATGGCAAATGGAGAACATTTACCAGTGCAGGAAAAGCATCAATTGCCTGAATCACTGATCTCATGAATAGCAAAGGTAGTGGAGTTTGATCCACCTGAAAAGGGAAGTAAATCATGTATGAAGAACTAGTGAAACATCAATACCATCAGATTGTAGATCACAGATACATACCATCTGGTTCAAGGCCTTTGCCAAGACTTGCTGAGTGAAAACCGTGCGTTGCTCAAAACAGGCGGAACAAGCATCTGTTATCTGAAAACATGAAGAGAACAAAAATGGGCATCAAAACGGATGTGAGCCTCAACAATCAGCAACCATCCACACAAGGCATAACCACAATGAGATCCTAAACAATGTGGACAGTGTGACAGAAAATGGACACCATCAAGAACTAAGAGGGTAAAATCTAAACCAACTTAAGTTGGCCCAGTGGTTAAGGGCTCCCTCCAATACAATGGAGGACCAGAGTTCAAACCCTGGTGTAATTAGTCTTATGGATAAGAACCATAAGTTCGGTGCTCATTGCTTCTACATAAGCGGGCCCAAATTGTGGTACAGTTTATTCTTGAGGTTCAGGATGGCCTCTTATGTATTAGAAAGGGAGAGAAAAACAAGAGAAACTAATAAAATCCTACTAGAGTTGGTCTCCATGAACATATATTGATTCTGTTGATGTCAGGTTCCCGAATTTCGAGTCTGTTTTTATTGATTAATAACATTGTTGAGTTAATCAATAATACATGTAAGACTACACCAAGCAGTTCATAAACAGTCAATACATCCTACCAATCAATTATCCATTGTGAATAAATTATCAACTAGGAAAGATAGAAGGCGTGCCTTTTTCAATGGAAGGCCATCTTTCTCGGGACGAATGTCATGGATGGCAACCAACACTTCAGCTGGAGTCAATGCCGGACCAGTATGGGCCGAACCCTGCAGTTGTCATCAAAACTCCCATAAGAATAGCCTATAATAATGAAGTAAGAAGGACTGCTCCTTGGAAGATAAAATGAACAATAGCAATAAAATAAAATAATTACTGTTGAATGTATCCCATTTTAGAGTGTGCATAGATTAAGATCACTTGGTATACAAGTTTGTCCCTTCAAAGTGTGCCAGACAGTTTGAACTGGACTTGTGGATTGATTATGTTACCGCGTGGGCTTTATGTTCACACATGAAGCATCCATGTAGACATTGTAGAGTTTTTGACAACTTGGTGAACTAGTTGGACACTCTAGCTTTTGGGTTATAGTAAATTTACAAACACCGATACAGAGCATGATCCTAGATTCCAAAAATCCCACCTAACTGCACCCTAAGAGTGTGACTGACCAAGAATAGTACTTGCCAAACCCACACATTGGTTTTCTCAAGCATGAAGAATTTTAATGTAAAGGCAGTTTGATACTCCTAGCACTGTAAACTAAACATCTTCACATTTTATATAGCCCGCACATAGATAATAGGAAGAATTGCTTTAAACTACCTTTTGACAAAATGTGAAGTTTAAACTACTCTTTTGACAAATAATATACTTTGGGCTAGCTGAGTGAGATTATCTCCATTAAATATTCACATTTTATATAGCCTATACATAGATAATATTTTAATTGTCTAGGGTTCAGCATATAGTATAGTAGTCCTCATTCAAAACACTTAAGCTCCGAGAAAGTGCATGGAAAAGCCAAATATGAAAATAAGATATCAGTGATATATGAAAATCACATAATAAAGCATACCTGTAGTATGTGAGCAAGTGCTGTTTGGAACTTATCTAACTGAAGGTTCACAAGCCGAGGGAAAATCGGTAATACCTGATACCATAGGATAGTAAATTCAATACCCATAAGCCGTATCCACATAAATCAACAAGTCAACATGTCGATAATATTGAACGCACAAGAAAGTTAGTGTATCATAGTTCCAGTGCAGTTTAAATAACAACATAAAATAAGTACATATTGCAGAAGATCTAACATCCAATTTTGTCAGGGAACTAGTTTTTTTTCAGTAAGTGTCTCAAATGTATTCAAAGGAAGTTCAGAATAACAACAGAAAATTTTGAAAGACTCATAATCTGTTCAATCTGGCTCAAAACCTAGTTGTTTTCTAATTTAATCTGGATAGTTCTTTCTTGTTGTAGGCAAGTAATATTCACCAGCAATTTGCATCAATAGTTTTACACATCATGAAAACAATCATTCACCAGATGTGTGCAAAATAAAGAGGAAAGAAATGCAGTGAGACAAACCTCATCTTTAGAAAGTGAAGACAGCATTGGGATGAGTATTGTGGCATCCTGCAAGAGTACAAGTATGCTAAGTACCAAGTGGATAAGTTATAGACAGATATGAAAAGGTTAAGGTAACACAACAAATCAACAACCTTCAACTTAGTTTCATACAAATGTTTGACCGTAGCTATCAGGTCAGGAGAAGGTGTAGCTTCTTGAGTCAGCACTTGTAGCACCTTGCAGAAGCAACATTTACAGATTAAAAATAAGTGATTAAAGTTTAGCTAGAGTTCAAAGTAAAACAGTTACATAGTTCGATAATGTTAGCAGCAGAGGAAACGTACTGCCATCAATAGATTTTCAGTTCCTTGAGGCGGGTCAGAGACAATTCGAAGCAACTCAGAATGGGATGAGCCTAGGGCTCTTATAAGAATCGGTATGTGGCGATGAACAGCCTGCATCATATCAGAATCAGCTAAGAAATTAGACAACCAGAGGAAATTACCAACAATGATGTTAAATCATACTGAAATAAGAAGCAACACAGGAGGGAAAGGCCCATTTTCTTGTTATATGAGACTTGGTTTACAGGCAATGGAAGAAGTTTTATTTACATGGAAGCATGTGTCTAATCCAATGGCCAAATAGAGAT
Source organism: Erodium chrysanthum (assembly GCA_036897765.1). Classification (NCBI taxonomy): domain Eukaryota; kingdom Viridiplantae; phylum Streptophyta; class Magnoliopsida; order Geraniales; family Geraniaceae; genus Erodium; species Erodium chrysanthum. Next base: position 17,451 of record JAYMSU010000029.1, on the reverse strand, counting down.
AGATATATGCATACTACATACAGATTAACTCAACATAATCTGCTAATGATTATTGAGAATTTTCAACTACTACCAATAAAAACAGACCGAATAGAGTTGGATATATGCATACTGCATACGGATTACTCAACATAATCTGCTAATGATTATTAAGAATTTTCAACTACAATCAATAAAAACAGACCTGCTTAACAGCTTTAGGAGACCGCCCATAAACATCAAACACGAGTTGAAGGAGACTAGGTTTCTACAGGAAAAAAAACATGTCAGAACCATGAAAACAGAAATATGAGTGGTAAAGTTGCTTTTAAAAAATATGTTATTATTAATGGAACACACCTTGGTACACAAAGCAAAAAACAAAGATATGAGCCGCTGAGCCTCCGAAATTGACATAGTTGAAGCGCTCTGGTGAGTTGATAGCACATTGCCCGTGTCATTTTCTGAAGTTCCAGCCTCTGAAATTTGAGAACCACTAACAGAAGTTTCCTGGTTTCCATCCTGCAAAACATTTTCATACAACACCAAAATAGATTAACATGTAATATAAAAGTATATACATCTTAGTGTGAAAATGCAGATATACAACCCTATACAAAGGTCGAGGGAAAGAACGATCTTTACCTGCCCTTCAGCTCTCTGCTCAGTGGACTCAGATTGTGAAGCCTCAGTATACGGAACAGGCCTGTCAACGGCAGAGAGTAACATATTTGTTCCAAAAAGCTCAATATTCTCTGATATGTAGCTCAGCAGATAGAGCTTGTTTGATACCTGTCCAGATCAAACAGAGTAATGTCTCAAACATCGTCACAACCTAAGAAAAAATTATTATACTACTGAAACCCTGCGAACAGCTTGGAAACATCAATTAACTAGACCCTGCAAAATTAGTTAACTATACATACCAGTCGTATAGCTTTTGCTCGAACTTCATCCTGTGAATGGATAGCACACTGCAGAAGGGGGAAAAATCATCAGTTACAAAAATAATAGTGGAGAATATAAATATGAGTATTGGTCTAGACAAGTCCATCACGATCAATATCTTACAAATTATATACTACCGTTTCCCTCTTCATAGGAGTGGTTAATGAAGGCAAACCTATGTCCACCAATGATTTTACAAATTTATGGAACAAACAAAACTTAGGAACTTGATTGAGCACCTTTCAGGAACTGGAAAACCATATTTGGCAAGCTATTCTCTTACTATTTTCCAATGTTTATCATCAAGCATCAGTCTTTTTATTCAAAAAACAAGCATGATTGGCCAAAGCTAAAACTAAAATACATGATAAGAATTACAATGCTACAAGATTGTGAAGGTCAATTTACCTTCAAAGCTATACTCAAGCAAGCTTGCCGGTTACATGGGCGTCCCAGTATCAAACTCCAAACAGCGCCAAGGCCCTGGGTAACACGCTCAACATCACGAATGACTCTTCCACGCTGATCAACAACATCAGCATAGCAGAGATCGTCTAGAATTCTTAAGGCAGAATCAGGAAGAAGTGGAGCTTCACCAAGAAGCCTGCTGAAAGACTTGTCTGAGGCCGGAAAGTTGTCCAACAAAGACTTCGCCTACATTGAAAGGTTGTTTTTTTAAAGAACATTGAAAGGTTGTAAATATGTTGATCCTCGTATAAATAAAGATGTGGCTGTATGAGCTACCGAGTCCTTACCACTGTCAGGAGGAATTTTTCATATGCAGCAGTAGCTAATGAAGAGTTCTCAACTTGATCCGAGACCATGAGAGAATGCAAATGATAAAGAATTTGCAATACAAGCTCGTGTCCCTGACAAATAGACCAATGCTAATCAGAAAGAATAAAAGGTTAAGAAGATGTCTAGAAAAGAACACGGAAAGAAAGAAAAAAACTAAATCCAAAGATCTACATCTACCAATCAAGTTTATTTCACAATGATCAAAGGTCAAGCATGCTTAGAGAAGCAAATTTAAATTGACGCCATACACCAAGCACGTACCTTTTGCTCTTGGTAATCCACAATAATATGTTTCTGAACCATGGTTACAACATCATCACTGGCATCAGCCTGTCAAAATTGTAATTTATGATCAATTCTACAAACGGCCATAAAATAAGGTAAACGATATATTTAAATGATTTATCCTTCAAGGGAAATCACTGCTTGATAGTACTACTTATATATCTTATTCACATCAGGGTGGCAACTAGGTATTAGAACTCTTCGCTCCAAAAGGCCATATCAAACACTTCTGATAAGGAAAAACTCTGTAACATCCTCTCATAGCCAAATGGTTCAACAACAGCAAGCAAAAGGCTCATGATAATAATAATATACATGTCAAAGTGACAACAATAGAGATGCCGATAGACAAATAACTTATAAGATAAAAAAAAACAATTAGGATAATAAGTTGCCCCTACCTGAGCAACAAGTCGAGAAAGTAACGCCATGCGTGCCAGACTGCAATCAGTAGCCTGCAAATGTTTGTATGACAAAATTATACGCTCAACTGCCAGATTCCTCACATTTCTTTGCTCGTCTTTGGACATCTCAACATATGCCGGAAGTTGTGGTAAGTCCACACAAATCTCTTCAGATGCATTTGAAACGGATGGATAATGATCCTCGGTGTCCAACAAAGATGAAGTCTCATCTGCAATGGTAGCTACAATATCTGAAGAATCTGGTGCAGCTGAGTCCTCATCAACTCTGCAGGGAGGAGACATAGCAGGATCTGAAGCAACGTCAACCCCTGGAATAGGAAGACTTTCCTCTAGTCCATCTAGAACCTCCTCTTTCAGAATTTGTTGTCCAGCTCCACAAACCAGCGGACTTTCCATGATGCCATCATCAATCTTAGGTTTAGATGTTACAAGTGTAAAGGACTTCTCGATAGATGCCATTCCAGGAAATTGTGGAGGCTTACTTAAGACATTTGAACAATCAAAATCAGATGGCTTGCTATCAGTAACCTCCATGGCAGATACTGCAGGTGCTTCACTAGGTGCTACTACACGCCGAGGATCCAAGCGACGGGGATCCTGAAAGAAGATGATCAATAAAAACAGGTCAAAATAAATTCTTCATTCATTCAAGAACCAGACTCAGATTCAGATGTTACAGTAGATGGTACAAAGAAGCACTGAAGCAGTGACTAAAATCTACACATTACCCTTCGTGGATCACGTTTGGGATCTGAAGGGAAGTTATTGATAGTAGACGAATCAGACAATAATGTGCTGGTAGTAGTGACTGATGTTAAAGGTAGTTGAGCAGGGAAAGCTGGAGACTGCATAGAAATTGTTGGAGATCCGACCATGACCGGTGTTGGATTACCAAGAGAACCAATTTGCTGGTTCACTGGTAAATTCCCCACCCTGGTGGCAGATGGTGGAAACTTGGGTAAGTGCTTCATGTTGGCTACGACTATATCAGCCAATAAATCAGGTTGAATTTTTGAAATAAGAATCTCCAATGAACCAGCACCCCTTTCCCCTTCCGCAAGTAAGGCACCAATCATGGCTATCATTTGGTCCACTGGGGTCAATTCACCATCCATTCTGGCACTGTTAGGAGCTACACCATTAGCAGAAACAAATTCATGTGCAGAGTCATTTGTTTGAGCTGGCAAAGCTGAGTGTACATTAGAACTGTATTGAACCCTCTTGGAGGCCGCCTCGTAACTATTTATTGGGTCTTCATTATCATGAGTCATAGACCTTTTCTTTAACAGCTCCCCTGAAAAAGGCGGCTGGTTTGCTTGTTGATCATCCTGATTGGCAAAGATTGTAGTCAATGCAACTGAGACTGAAATTGGAAGGCTAGAATCTAATTAAAAAACAGTGTGTAACAGGTTGAATTACCTTGAGCAACCTCACATCACGAGAAGCACGTTCAGCCAGTTTCATCATTTTATCAACCTGTCTGATAGCTTGGTCAGCCGCATCCCCAGCATTCATTGACCTTAGTGCCCTAACCAATCTATCTCTGGACTGCAATAAGTCATCACCAATTACACATTAGAAACCAAAACTAAACATAACTGCATAGAACATAAATTTAGAGACATTTCTTAAACAAAGTTTTTTTTTGTATTTTAAAGATTAAGAGGCTTCCTTTGTAATGCAGAAAAAGTTTCTTAGCAAATAATAGCTTCAAATATGTGTTACTCAAAATAGAAAATTAGGAGCAAATAATGAGGGATATTCAGGTAGCGAGTCATCATTGCAAAGGAAAATTAGTGTAAAACATTACATGTGCCACAGAATAGTTAAAATAAGCAATAATCAGACGAAGTGGAACGAAAAACATGATAGGTATGAACCTCATCTGATTTATATATAAAAAGAAAAATATAGAAAGTCATACCTCCATAATGGTTGGATGTGTACACCTTAGGAATCCCAAGAAGGCAGTTCTAAAGCAGTAGTGGATACTAGGACCATGACCTCCCTTCATCAACTCGTAGTTTGGATCAAAATCAAGCAGTGCAGAAAAAACAGTATTATAGTGGATGGGTCTCTTCCTTGCTACGGCTGCAAGACTGTTAAACCATCCCGAAAAAAAGTATGTCAGAAATAATTACAACAAAAATCACAAATGGGGGAGTGGAAACTAACATTCAATAGAACACTTATAAAATGAACAAATATTATACAGTGAATGCAGCATGGATAAGAATGTTCTACAAGGGGAACCCAAGCATCCAATGATTTCTCCATGTTCCACACAAAAATAAACACAGGTTGGGAACCACTCCTAGTAAACAGGCACATACTAACCATGTATATAATCCTAACTTCACAGCCTTCCTAACAATTTCCAAATTTTACGATGTCCAATACAGATAGCCATTTAAACTCGATGAGATCAAAAAAAGCCATGCATCCCAAAATTCCTAATATATTACACCAACGCCCTACACAAACACTATACAAACAGAGAGATAAACAACAACCAAATATATTACATTTTACTAAAACAGAGAGTTCTGTACAAGCAAAATGTGCTTTGAGTAAAATAATGCAAAAGAACATCTCAGAGATAATCAAACAGGGCCCCCATGTTCCTACTGTCCATTCTGCGAAGATGGTAAAGCAGAGCTAGTGAACAGTCTCCACCAGAAGTGTCAGAGAAACGTTAAAAGAGATTTGAATATTAACTTTAACAAAAATGTTGCTTAGAAAAACATTGAATAAAAATTACTTGCTAAGGTTAGATGTAAGTAATCATAGAAAATTAGGTGCTTGTTATCATTAGTACACCCAAAATGCCCTGCAATGTGCAATACTATCCTCATTATGCACTAAAATATAATGTGCACAAGCATTTCCAAATTTATGGGATACCAATAATTTAAAAAAACAGCAGGTACACATACTGCAAAATGATGCTTCCTGCTATAACTATAAGTAAACCAATGCAGCAAATATTTTATCACCTTGCTATTCAATATTCTAATCATGTGGAAACCAATAACAAACCGAGCAAAACAAATCAACCATGGTCCATGGATAAAATCATGCAAACAAAGATGACAACTTATCATCTTAACTAATCTCAAGAATTTCTTTCTACAGATGGATACTATCAGTTACCTTTTCCAATAAAACAAAAAAATCCCAACTTCTTTAGATTCACCGTAAGACATGATAAAAAGTCGTCTACCAAGATACCAATACTATTTAACATCTGTAAAGCTAGAAGTATCATTTAGCTGCTGTTTCAAAATTAGAAACTATTCTCAACCTCAGATGTTTCTGCAGATTTCACCAAACTGTAAGACTGAATATATATCCCTATACATCAAACATATTCAAGCAGCTACATTATCAATCAATGCAAATGTTTTCCTCTAAACCCCTGCATCTTGCTCCTAGTCATGCATGCACCTGTTATGTTCATCAATGGAATACATTCCACAAAAACAGCAATAGGAAAATCATAGACAACATGATCCCACTCTAAGGATGTTGACATTCTGTCTCCAGAATCAAATGTGCAGATCATGACTCCATTTTAGAAAAACTATTCAAACCATTCTCAACTGCAAATCAAGAGTTAAGTTTTGCAATTGCTAATTTGAGCTTCTCTCGCATTAGAACAATAACATAAATGGCATCAGCTACATTACACAGTAAGAGTGCACAATAGGATACTAGTGTTTTTTGAATTAATAGAAAATGTTGTTACATTGTTTGAAAAATATGAAAACAGAACTTGTGAACAAAACGTGCATATGATGAGATGATACCTAAGTACTGACAACGATTGCTGTAGAATTAAAAAGAAATTTGTCACCTTCACTACAAAAAAGCCCTACTATATCCTTCAAGTGGATTAACACAAATGTTCAGCATTACAGTAGGCAAAATGTAAAGTGCAATATGCAACTCTTCAGACTATGATTTAAATCACAAGGAGCGGATAAATAACTTTTAGCTGACAAATCCATTAGAAAAATTCACAGCCTTCCTGGAAGCTGGAATAGCATGAAGACAAAATTGATAGCCAGATGCAAATCCATGTAAAAAACCATATCTACAGAGAGGAGCTAACTAACTTGCTTACTGCTTAGTAAACATATATTTTTAGATTTAGGGAAATATAAGGAAACTGGCATTATATCAAAATAGGCTAATTTGATACTGTTAATCATTAAACACAACATATGTGTGTTGATCAGATGCTTTAAAATTGAAATATTAAAAAACCAATATAAAAACAAGAACAGAGAAGATAGCACCCAGTTGAAATAACATTTAGATTTATATTGAAGGTATTAATTGTGTGTATCAACTGTTACGAATAATTAATACATATCCAACACTTGAAGAATCTAAGCTGTGTGCACAAACAGAGACTCGGAAACTGAAAGTAGATGGTATTTAACAGTTCACAGAAGATGAACTGCAGCTTGACCACCATATTTCTCTCAGCGAATGAGATCACCAGTTTTATCCCGGTTTTAACCATTCATATGGCGAGCCAATGATGCTCCATAGTTCCCAATCAATGTGCAGTTTAAAATTGTTATCCCTGTAACTCCCATTTTCTGAACCACCAACGCAGCAGTATCCAATATGCCATTTAACTCCTCATATGAGAGCTGGTCAGCATGCTGCAATAATACCACAAACAAGCAGTAGAAACTGTACTATGGCCTGTTCCATGAGTCAGTGGTCCCTCCAAAATATTTGAAAAATTGATATAGTAAAACAAATGGGGAAATGAAGCATAAAGCCTTGGTATGAAATTTTAAAAAATTCATTGATCTTCATATTTAATAGCAACACTAACAGATAAGGACACAACACAAGTAGTATACCCAAAAAAATCAAAACTCGCAATACATATTAAATGCAAGTTCACCTTCTGCCACAGAAATTCCATATCCAATTGACAGTTGTGTAGTATAGTCTTGGTGAAAGGAGAAAGGCAAAGAAGCAAACATGCTAAAGCTAAATATTATTTCCTTTGCACAGTAGCAGAAGTCAAACAAAATGAAAAGAGCATATGCACCTCAGTCATATCATATGCCGGAATTCCAATGCACATAATGTGTACTGCTAATCCATTGAGCAAACAAGGGTAGCATTTAAATTCCTAAAGTCAACATGCATACATAGGTCTACGATAAATAGTCAATATGCATACATAGGTCCATGCACCCAACTGGCCAAAACTAACTGTAACTAGACAGACTGTAACTCATCTAAACATACGCATCCCATCTTCCAAACACAACAGACACTATTGCAAAAAAACTGTTACGAGACTAAAGAGGATGAACAGGAATACAAATTTTAGAATCATGGGAAAATGAGGCGAATGCCCTACTGGTAGATACTCTTTCTCCTTTTTTTGCTAATACACGCAGAAGTTCAATATGTTGCATAAAAGGCTTGATAGCTGTCATTCAATCACCAAAAATATGCAGATTTGAACAGTTCTGTAGTGATTGATAAGGTGCACTTACATAAAACTGAAAACATAGTACAGAAACTTTACATATTAATTCCCAGTTCTATAGTCAGCACACAGGGATTAGAGACCAGGAAAAAACTGCTGAAATCATAAGGCTATAAAGGTGAAAAGCAAAATGGCTATATCCATCTACTAACAGTAAAATGAGAAAACTGCTGATGCAGAAAAATAGTTAAATTCAACAACTACAGTTACCAGGCACATGCATGACGTAGTAATGCAAGAACACGAACCTCAGATATCCAGTCTTTTTATTTCACAAGATTCAATTTCAAGATAAAAGATCATACAACATGACATTTTCAATTAAAAATACTAAAATAGTGTATGTTAACAAAAGGTAAGTGAAAACTCACCAGTTGACAACAGCAATTGTCAATGAACCAGGAAGACTGCTGGCAGAATGCAACAAATCCAATAGGATGCCAAGAGTCCTATTTGCTTCAGACATAAGCATGAGTGGATCCAAAATTGGATGACCACCAGATAACCATGAGATATTAAAAGTCCGCCTTGTTCCTGTCGTGAACAGTGCCAAATTACATCACATCAAATTTTGGGAGAAGGAAAAGTTTAAAAAGAATAAGGCTAAAAAGAAAACAATATCATAAGATCCAATAAAAGCTTTCAAAGGACACAAACCTTCAGGTATAGACTTCTCAGAATCATTGGTGTCTGATGTAAAAAGCAAGATGTATGTTTCCAAGAATTTAAACGCCATTAACTTCACCCTAACAGATCCAGGCTACATAATCAAGTTTAAAAGACTTCATGTTAGCCAAGTTATTTTTTATAAAAGTAAGCAATTCGAAGTTTACTAAAACTACAAAAGTTACAGTTGTTAACTCTAACAAATGATACCTTACAAGAGTAGAATATAATATATATTACTTAATCCAACATATACAACAGCAATGTTAAATACAAAATTTAGCTGTTTGAAGAAACACTATCACTAGTTCAAAATTCAAAAGCTTAAGTTGAGAACACAGTGAATGACATACCTCCAGTGCCATAGCAAATACAGCATCTTTGAATCTCAACATCCACATCCAAAGCTCTTCAAGCCATCTCTCGACTTTACCACGCCGGTGAAACTATAAAATTTGCAGAATAAGCATGAAATCATAAAGATTGCCAAGCAAACTACATACTTCTGATCAGGTAAAATAATGCAAATCACAAAGACCGATGCAACAGATAATTCAAATTGCACGCTTCCAAGAAAAAATTCTGGAGTGCCAAAAAAGATAACAAAAAAAACTAATCTGCACAGAAATCATTATCCCAACTGCATAGTGCAACCCCACAAAGTAAAAGGCGATTCAAGTGAAGCAAAAAATGCATGACACCCAAACATGATGTCAACTAATGATTAAAGAGACTATTAACTGAATGAAAACAATGCAAAATTGTTCTACACAACTTAGAACAAAAATATGAAAGTGTTCACCAGAAAGATAAAATTTACCAATGACCATCAATCACAAATTTCAATCACTTAAAATGGAACTAATAATTGCATGGTGAACTGATACCATCATCTGAAGGACGAAACTGGAACTAGCGAATAAAATTACTGTTTCCATACCATTATCAGATTTTAAAAACATTGGTCTTATTGCATGTTTATAGTTATTGCATAATGTAGAAACACCAAAAGAAACATAATTGCTTAAAGATTAACTTTCCATATGCTCAGGATAATGAGGTGAGAGAAACCTGCAATATCATCTCCTCAAGGGAACTACAAAAGAAAATTGTGCCACTAATGATAGATTGCCTAGCAACAACAGGGTCACCATCTTTCAACAATGCCAGCAAAACAGGCATAAAGAAACCAGAATAATCCATTGCTTTCAACCCTATTTCTTCCATTGCCCTGCAAGCCAGAATGTAATCCACACATGAATTAAAAGCTATTATATCGGGGAAAATGCACGAGATAAGCAAACCAGGAGGATGTGGACTCAACAAAAAATATAATGCATATAAAAACATCTTAATAGGTACATACAAAGCATAGGGTGAGCGCGATTGAAATAACATGTCAGATAAATACGAAAGTCATAGATAAACTTATGGTACATAACAAACTTTTGACTGGACTGAGATAACAAGTTCAAGCTATAATTTCACCAAAGAAAGAGAGGCAAAAATGAATAAAAATAAAGACAATGCAAATTTAGTATACCACATTTAGTCATTCTCCTTCTGTTATACCCGTGCAATTGTATGTTTATTATTTTTAGCAAAGGGGGGACTCAAAAATGGGGGAGAATTGACCCAAATATGAAAAGTTCAAAATTCAGGATCAGTGAATCGAATATACAGTAAACTGAGTAGGCCAAACTTCTTTCTTTTTATGCAGTGGTGCAGAGAATACCGTATGTTGTAGATGTGTAAGGACAGAAGGACACTTCAAACACATACCTTGTATATAAAGGAAACACACTAATGATTCCAATTAGTAGTATACAAAATTTCATTCAATTGTTACCCTAACTTATTTATTCCAATTTGACTTTGGATCATGGATTGTACAACTAGTAAGTCGTAAGGGACACTCCAATGTTTACTCGTTGCTAAACCACCCTACACAGAACTCAGATTCTATAAGCAAAAAAACAGATAACTAGACATGCAAAACTTGGATTTGGGGATACTAAAAACTGGTTATATCTAAGTATCAGTCTCATTACATTGTGTTAGAATCCAATCACAATTTCAACAATTCTCAACAAAATAAATCATAAATTTTCGTTACAAGTTACAACACATGCAATTAAACAAATGCACTACACAATTGCAAGAAAAAATTGTTCTTTTGGGGCAATTAAACAAATGCACTACAAATGCTGGAATAATCTCGACATCAAAAGGGCCTGCAATCACGAGCTTAAACTAAAAAGCAATAACCACAAGCAACCGAAATTAGGGTTAGGAACTGACTGGATAAGCGAAATCCTGACGAGGCTCTCCGGGGAGGTCTGGAGCTCGGCCAAGTAGGGGAAAAGCTCGGAAGCGACGGAGGGGTCGGTGGAGACCAAGATATCCTTGGCCTGCCGCAGCGAGGAGAGCTTCACCGCCAAATCGCCGTGGTTGTAGGCAGCGGCGAGGAGAGAGAGCACGTGGTCCCGCGGCTGAGCGGCCATGGCCGGAGGGGTTTGACCTAGAATGGGAAGAGAGAGTGATGCGATTGAGTCAGCTCGAATTGGTTAGGGTTTTGAATGGGGAAGAAGGTTTTGGCGGATATTGCATTTAGAAACCAAAAATTGAGAGGGAGAGAGAGAGTATTTTGGGTGCGCTTCTGTTCTTGTGGAGGGTGTTGAACAAATAAATATGGTTGCAGTCTCGAGACTAGACAGGAGTCGTGCTAACGTACGCCTCTTTGTTGCTAAGATGCGCCTTGTTTTGCTACTATGCGCATCCTCTAACATTGTGAAGGCACCTGTAATGACGTCCGTTTATTTGGAGAATGTGTAGCCGAATGCAAACAAATAAACGACCGAATAGGACTTGTTGATTTCATTTGTCGATGATTCTCGCCGACAAAAAGTGGCCAGCGAGCTTAGCACTACGTGTTACCGTCAATGAAGGTGTGACACGTGTCCTCAAAATTAATTTAAAGTAATGTTTCCGATTAAATTAGTGAGTCATTGCTGCGAAACAGACACCGATTTCAATAGACAACAATTCCGAAAGTTTTGACATTTGAAAACTCGATACAGACGAAAGTTTTCGAATGGACGAGCAACAATACTATTACGGATGCTCTAACCGATGCTTGATTTTGGGTTCATATTACATTATTTAATCAACTCATTATCCAGTACTTTATTCTTTATTTCGAATCAATTAATCCCGATGAACTTTATATCTGTTTCAACTTACTATAATTCAAACTTTAGTGACAAATATACCCCTCATGCTACAAAAAAGGATAAAGGAAAAAAATTCTGAAAACATAAATTTGATATTAAGAAGATTATTGCGTTGTTTTTTCTAATTTATAGACGAATTTTGCACTCAATTTTGTTTTTGTTTTTTGTATTTAAAGGACATTCTCATCATTAATACTCAAAACAAAAATAAATGGAAACAAAAACAAAGTTCATAAATGAATTGATAATACTTTAAAGTACAGAACAGTGAAATATAATTTTCCCTTCTAATAAATAGTTGCTGAAACTTGAAACACATCTTCATTTTTAAGCAATAAAACATCACACAATATCATCCCTACACAAGGGAACATCAACTCTAAAACATTTTTTGTACAAACATAAACGATAACGGAAAGGGAATGCAAATTAAAGGAGGCTCAACACAGAAGACTGCATATAAATCCGCCCGCTCTTATTTTTATTTTCTTCTTCTTGCACTCCACCTTTTATCGACCTATCGTTCAGAAAATAGGCCCTGCTCCAACAATCTCCTCTGTGAGCTTGTTGTCTTCACCGATCTTGTAGTTTGCAAACACCTCGAAGTTCTTCCTGAACAGCCCCCCGAGCTTCAACAATGTGTCCCTGTATGCATCCTTGTCCGACCACTGCAGTTCAGCACAAACCCGTGTCAAAACATATCATAATCAATCCTAAAGAAGTTTATGGTGAATCAAGAGTGAACTTACACAGGCTGATCAAAAAAAAAAAGAGTGAACTTACAGTGCTGATTGGATCCAAAATCTCAGAGGGCACGCCTTCGAGTGCAATGGGGATCTGGAGCCCAAATACCTCAGTGGTCTTGAAGCTTGATTCCAGAAGAGCACCGGAGTGTATGGCATCGATGATCTTCCTTGTGTATGCTAGCTTAATACGCTTGCCTGTTCCATACCTGCATAACAAAACGAAAATGTTTTATTCCTGTGTGAAACATCAAATGTATTACTGATAGGATTAACTGTCATAGATTTTAAGTTCAAGTACTTTAAATCATATCAATTCACCTTGATAAGGTTGTTTTTGTTTCAATTGATCCTAATTTAAGATTTAATAACGAAAATGGCCCTTATATAAAAGAAGGAACACCAGTCTTCTTAATACAAAAGTTGCTTTTACATATAATTCTATGTTCTTGGGGAATGCCTATGTTCACTGTGTGAAGTGTATCAAATCATTTTTTTCCTGTATAAAGTGCAAAAACGTATTTTTTGACCGATGTGACATGTCATTCCCCCTATATATTTTTCCATGTTTTTTCAAGGCTTAATGCTTCAGGCAAAATGTTGTACCTTCCACCAGACCATCCGGTGTTAACGAGCCACCCCGTAGCCCCGTGCTTCTGCATCTTCTCAGCCAGCATTGCTGCATACTTGGTAGGATGCATCATTATGAATGCAGCACCAAAACAAGCTGAGAATGTTGCCTGTGGCTCTTTGATGCCATCCTCTGTCCCTGCTACCTGTTATTTGCATTTATAAATCCATGAATATTAATGCTGGTCATCAATTGATAATTTGATATGTTACGTACAAAAGCTTGGAAGCGGAGCGGGTTTAGGAGTTACCAGAGCAGTGTAGCCACTGATGAAATGATACATGGTTTGGGCCAAGCTCAGCTTGCTCACGGGCGGGAGAACACCAAAAGCGTCACATGCCAAAAGAATGACATTCTGTGGATGGGGACCGACACATGGTATCTTTGCATTGGGGATGTATTCTATAGGATATGCCGCTCGGGTATTCTCTGAAACAATACAAATCTCTACTGAGAAAATGCCAAAATGGATGTAGAGGGATCGAATTGCAGGAATGATTCACGCTACAACGCTAGTTTCAAGTTTATCTGTGAAAGTTGTCTTTAAACAATTGTCGGTAAATTGAATGAAATGATATATGATTTACCAGTAACAGATTTGTCGGAGTAATCCACTTCTCGGGTGTGTTCATCAAAAACGACATTTTCTACAACTGCACGAGGAAATTACCAATTAGATTCAAATAATTTTTAGATACATTAATCACTACATGAATGTTCATTTAAATCTACATTTGAGTATGGATCAATATGTTACCAGTGCCGAACTTGATGGCATTCCAAATATCAGGCTCTTTCTCCCTCGAAAGATCAATGCACTTAGCGTAGCAACCACCTTCGATATTCGACACACCATTCTCGCTCCAGCAATGCTCATCATCTCCAATTAAGTATCTATTGTGATCTGTAGAGAGAGTTGTCTTCCCGGTACCTATTGAATACACATTGCAGTACAAGAAATGATCAATAATGAAACTAAAGAAGAAAAGAAGGGCAACACAAGCTTGTAAGAGGGGGCATATCACTTGGCAAGGGACATTTCCTCGTCATAGGATAAACTTATCTTACTATACCTGACAATCCAAAGAAAAGGGCAACATCACCATCTTTTCCCATATTGCAACCAGAGTGCAGGGAGAGGATTTGACGCTTAGGCATAAGATAATGCATCACGCTGAACAGACCCTTCTTCATTTCCCCGGCATACTGGGTGCCGAGAATGACCATTTCCTTCCTAGAAAGATTCATATCTATGCTAGTGGAGGAAGTCATGTAGTGAGTGTAACGGTTGCATGGGAACTGCCCTGCATTGTATATTGTGAAGTCTGGAGTACCAAAATCCTCCAGCTCTTCAGGACTGGGTCGGATACACCTGTAACCCACCCAGTTATTGTTTGTACACAAGGCCAATACACATTTGAACCCTTACTAATAATCTCTTAAAAACAAAAGAGAGACTTCTCTGAACTTGATGGATTCTATTCAAGAATAACAGAATGAAAAGTAAAGCATAGCATGTACTCAAAATATCTTGTTAAGCCTTTCTGCTTCATTACTTACATGTTGTGCATGAACAAGGAGTGATATGCTCTTGCAGACACAATCCTTACTTTAATGCGGTGTTCTGGATCCCAGTTCAGGAACTGATCATTCACGTAGGCCTGTAATGCCATTTTACACTATTATTAATATTTACGGGTCATTGTATTGACAAAGAAGATGGGTATGGCCATAAGGAAACAATAAATTGATCAGTTGAAGTAACCAACAGTTCCTTTATTGAAATGCTGAATCAAATAAGTATCAGCTATGGAAACTAATGCAGTTAAAACATTAGAATTAAACAGAATTGTGTGACAGGAATACCTTATCCAGATTGTTCAAGTAATCAACAGCTCGTTCTCTGTTGACTAGGAAAGTATGTTCATCCATCTCAATGTTTGGTGAACCCCTGAGGTTAAAAAAACGAGCATAAATAAAATTCACATGCATGATCATGGTCTCAGTTCTAAGACATAGGAGCTCATCAAATCATAGATGTGAACACAAGCACTCACTTTCCCCACCAAAGCTCATCTTCAGTAGTTTCATCTTTAACTACACGTTTGTCTCTCGGTGAGCGTCCTGTCTTTGCCCCAGAAAGTGTAGCTAAAGCACCGTTTGACGTTATGAATGACCCTTTCTCATACATGATTGCTTGCTCATACAGTTCTGTATACCAACCAACAAATAATGTCACCTTAACATTTGTACCCAAACAGAAAAGGTAAATCATATATGTATGCCAATGAAACTGCATGTTAGGGGATCTGCTGAGTATTAAGCTGGAAGAAGTTAATGACCTTTTCCCATAATAGCTTACTGGATATGTTAGGGGGGAAATCATGAGCAAACTTGAAATGACGCCGTTAGGGGATCTGCTAAGTATTACTCTAGTGGTATGTGTAGTAAGACTAAGGGCAAGCCTAGTGTGCAAGGTTGTTCTGTGACTCGAAACTTGGGTAGCCTCAGTCATCAGACAACAACTGAGGCTCACCCTCTCATATAAGGGACACAACTCATTAGATACAAAGTCTGGAAAAGAAAAACCTGGGTGTAGCATCGAGAGATCAAAAGTCCAATTCAAGGAGATTTGCAATGACTTCATTTTTAATCTGAACTCATTTTGTCAATTTGCTCAATCAATTGAATGGTTTCGAATAATTAGACAATGGTTCGAGCCTTCTTTAAATAGACAAAAGATACTTAAACCATGATTTGAACTTGAAATCTTCCTTGTATAGGAGAGATATCTTTCTTAACCACAGCGAGAAAGCAGGAAATCCTCATCTAACCCACACGGGCTCCCAAACAGTTATACTCACTGAAATTCGAACCTCTGAGATCTCACAAACCATCGGACCAACAACCCTAGTGAGCTCCACAATTTATATACCAACTGAAAAAAATGAAGTCATGGAAATGAAATATACCAGCAGGGGAAAGATTGTAGAGGATGTGAGTGAACTTGAGGGCACTGTCACTAATGCTGAGTGTTGGTATGGTATAGTGGTGCTCTTGATGTGCCACATGTGACGTCACCTTCTGCCCCTCCGCCGTCTTCGTCGCCGGGTCTCCCCTCACCAGCTTCGGCCCCGTCTCTCTCGTCAGAGAAGCCAGAGACGCACTAATCACCAAATTAACCTCATTCAACTCCCAGATCACACAAAAATTGGGGGAAAATCAAAATCGATTCTTAATTTTCAACAATCAATCAAACCTGATCGACTGGAGCTGCTGTTTCTGTCGATCCTCCTCGGAAACGTTGGCGAAGGACCCGACGGCGGCGGCATTGATCGGAGTCGTCGGCGCCGACTTCTTCTTCTGGAGGGAGTGGAGCTCGTCGATGGTCTGCGCCTTCACCGGCGTTGCGCTGTCGTCGTGGCACACCGTCTCCGTCGTTGTCACCTTCTTCTGCGTCTGGATCTTCGGGAGGCCGTTGCGTCCCGTCGATTTGTTGCTGGAGAAGCTGAACTCTCCTCCGTTCTCGGTCCCGTTGCTCGCCATCGATCACAGCTTAATTTCTCTGCAAAACACACAAATCAAGCACAAAATCATCACAATCGCAGCCATTGCCGAGCAGAGAAGAATCAAAATCTACACGCAATTGAAAATTGGAGTTTCTGAGAGAATCGAATTGAGTACCAGAGAAACTGGAAAGAGTGAAAAGGTAGGAGAGAACATGCAAATGGTGGTGGAAATGAAGAGCAGAGGATGGTTCAATTTATAGGCTTCACTTTGGGCTTAACCATGGTCAAAGTAACCATAGTTAAATATACTATTTTTTTTATTTGGACTGTACTTAATTGTACTGCAATTCTTTTCAATTTATTATTACTCCTAATTTTATATTTGAGTAATTTAATCTTGGGAGATTAGAATCCCAAAAATAAAGACATTTGACTTAATTTTTTAGATTATTTGTCTAACCTGTATCATTTTTTTATTAGGGTTCCATTCAGTTTGAAAAAATTGTTTGATTATTTTGGACGAGCTTATACAGTCAAACTCGATTTCATTCGAAAATAAATATTTAAAATCAACTTTGTTTTTTTAGTAACAAAATCAACTTTGTTAGTCTCGTTTAGTTTAGTTTTTCTGTAAATATTTGTAAAAATTATTTTAATTTTATCAAATAAAATATATATTTGATTAAATATTAAACTAGCCGCTTTAC